>LQRL01084985.1:9897-22268 GCA_001703475.1 Hydroides elegans
ACACAAACGGCCTAGCTTTTCGGTATGTGTGGAACCGAGGTTTCTATTTTAGGGGCCGAAATGTCTATTCACCGTAACAAAATGGACCGAAGTTGAGGGCCCGACGTGTCTGTCCATTTTAGCAAAACGGGTCGAAGTTGTGAGGGCCGAGGTGTCCAGCCACCTATCAATGTTTTTGGGAATAGTTTGAGACTCTTGGAAATCAGAACGCGTACCTGTGCATGCTAGCCTGACAATAGTCCAGTATTTGCTGTGTATTCGAACGACATCGAAATTCGCAGGATAATAAGTCTTCGGATCATTTAATGGCTCATATATGTGCTCAATGTGGAGGGATCAAAAGACCGACATTTTGATCATTCAAAAAATGCACTCATTCAAGATATAGAGAGCGGGAACCCAACGTATTTGGTCCCTGGAGAATGCGTAAATCGGTATCCGCCCAAAAAGTCTCCGGCCAAAAAGTTTCCGGCCATTAAGTCTCCGAAAGTGACATTATGTGCCAAAAAGCGTATTTGGTCCTTAGAGAATGCGTAAATCGGTATCCGCCCAAAAAGTCTCTAGCCAAAAAGTTTCCGGCCATGAAGTTTACAGATATAACGATTATTAAATAAACACCATAGTTCAAAAATTTCATTCTGGTATCTTATCTTAGAATTATTTTTTTTTTGTAATTTCAACAATTGGTTTTCTTATGACCCATATTTAAGAACATTTATGATGAGAAACTTTATGGCCGGAAACCTTTTGGCTGAAGACTTTTTAGCACATGGTGTCACTTTTGGAGACTTTATGGCTGGAAACTTTTTGGCCGGAGACTTTTTGACCTGGATTCGCGTAAATCACTTACTTGACTTTTTAATTAAACTGAAATGGTGAAAAATTTCAGATTTTACTGAAATAGGTAACTCTTGTTAAAATCAAATGGTCAGTGACTTAAAGCGAAATCTCGAAGGAAACAGACTCGGAAAGGAATAATTCCTTATTTTTGAGTAACATTTTATTGTAATTGTAATTGTATTGTATCATATAGTAACATGTTAATTTCTTGCAGTGTTCAGTCGGGTTTTCGTTTACATTTTGCGCAAATGAATATTTATAGGGGTTGCAGAGACTGGGTATAACAATGGATTTTTTTACAAATATTATAAAAATGATATTTAGTCATTCCTATTTCCTTTGAATGGCGCGAAAATGGGCCAGCGGTATTTTATGGAATCGCTATGGAATTTTCTGATAAGCATTGCAAAATTCGGAGAAAATGAAGCAAATTCAGCAAAATCAGGCACCATTTAGTAAACCAACGCATTTAAAAAGGAGCGCATTATCAAAAGCCTTTTCCCTTAAATCATTGCAATTATTGAATATATTCTATGCATTTTATTACATACATGTTTATAACTTTATTGGATAACATATTTTCCTTCCCTATCTCATAAAGTTAGCTAAGAGGAAATCAATACCTTTCTAAAACGAAATGAAATCATAACACACTAAATTATATATAGCGTTATCGCTGCTTTCGTTTTCGCCTTATTATAGAATCTATGGGTTAATCTATTTTATGAATACAATATATCGGGTAAATACACTTGTCAGGTCCCTTGGCAGCGTCATTCCTCACTTTTGCGCAGCGGAAAATAATAGTTATAACCAAGATATATAACACAACAACAAACACAGACTACAGCAATTGAAAAAGGAAATAGTGCTTTTGAGATATAGAAGGAATACGATTTGCATCTCAAAACAAGAAGCCAATAAAAAATACGGCATTTCAAACATGTCCGACGACAGTTATTTAGTTTGCATAGCGTTAGATTTCGGGACTACGTTTAGTGGCTATGCATTTTCAATGCGAAGCAACAAAAATGACATTGTTATGAATAAAAATTGGGGAGCTGACGTAGGGTTTAGAAGCTACAAGACCCCTACGTCGATTTTGCTAAGACCAGATGGAAGTACACATTCTTTTGGATTTCAGGCGGAAAATGAATTTACAGATTTGGATGAGGATGAAAGAAAAGAAGGCTACTTGTTATTTCAGCGATTTAAAATGGAGCTTTTCTCGCAAAAGGTAAGTAATATAAGATGAAAAATAATTTTATGAATATATAGAAACATGTAGGCCTATATGGAAACGATTTTAACGTAGTCTACATATATATAGAAAAGGAAGTGAATAAATATGGTTATCAATTTGGTCAGACATGTATAGAATTGCACATAACGTTTCACATCATAAGCAAAATTTCTTGATATCTTATGGTTTCATTAAATAGAAATTGGATTCCAATATGAGAATCAGATCCTCGACAGGGGAAAAGAAGCCAGCAGTGGAGATTATCGCAAAAGCTTTGGAATTTATGAAGAGTCATTGCTTGAGTGCTTTATCCAAGTCGTTGGCAAGGTAAAATTCATCAGTATTATGATTTGGATATATTTTTTTAAACTGAAAGTGATACTTTCCGGCTTGATCTAAAGTTTGTGTTTGGTTTCACATAATTAGCTTATACATTCATGAACATTTCATATTCCAAAAGTCAATTAAATATTTACAAAATCATGTTTAAATTTATAATAAACGTTTATTATCATGTTTCAAAAGTGGAATAGCAGAGGATTATATACGCTGGGTCATAACTGTGCCAGCGATTTGGAGTGACACAGCAAAGAAATTCATGCGGCTAGCTGCCAAGCAGGTATGGTTTTCAATACACCTTTTCTTACTGTTAACTCACCTCGTTCCGTTACGATTGACGTTACCCTCTTCCTCGATTGCTTTCTACTGTGTAGGGCCGTGTCGGGTCGGGTATTTTGCTACCCGAACACCCGAAGTAAATACCCGACCCGACCCGATACCCGACCCGAAGTTCCCAGAACATCATTTTCTCGAGTCTGATTAACATTTATATGCAGGATTTTCCTGTAATTTTGTAATCTAATATGAGATAAACTTAAATATCATGTATATTTCCATTTTAACGAGAAACTCTCAATTAAAACTTATTTAATAGGTTTGATATCACGGAAACGCATCAATCTGCTTTAAACAGAGCCATTTAATTCGTTAAAACTTATTTTATTTTTTTCCCATTATGCAACATTTCGGGTACCCGAACTGAAACTTGGGTTTGGGTACCCGAGGCGATTATCGGGTACCCGACCACCCGAGGTATCCGGCACAGCCCTACTACTGTGCCCTTGATTATGTCATTTTGTAAAGAATCAAGATGAGCCACGAGGGAACGACAGCTTTCTAAGCCGAACAGTGTCGAATATTGACCTGTTCGTTCCTGCTATTTGGTATAGCTCTTCAATTGTAACATATGTTTTTCATTCTACTCTAAGCTTTCACCTCAGTGTCCATGGGTCAAATGCTTCTAGGCGCTGCTGCGATATCTACTGATGGTTCAAAATCCTTTTAAGGACAAAATCCCGGCAATATGGTCTTGACAAAATACCCGCAACTGAAATAATTTCAGCATTACGGATTGGCACTCTTGACTATGCTTTGAGCTTTGTTTTTTTTTTAATCAGGCAAAATTACTCCTGTAAGATGCATATACCCGAGACCCTAATTTTATCACAGTGATGTTCATGATCTGTTACACCATAAATAATTGAGTATAATAGCTTTGCTTATGTTATTTTCCAAACTTAACTGGTAAAAATATCATTATTTCAAAATATTTCGATTGCGAGAAATTTGTACCTTAAAATCACAGGTATTCTATCCTAGTTGGACTTGATAAAAATAAGTCTAGATGCCATAGATCTTAACAGTTTGTCAGTATAGAAAACTTATTGGTTTGTCTTTTTTTGTCAGTATCGATTTTTTTTGCTGAGGAAATAGCAAATTCGATTAATCTGTGATCCTCTTCTTCGCATATTCCATATCACGTATTTAGTTCACCTTGGGGTTGGCTAAGATCCTGTCCAACAAATGTTATTTTCCCATTGGGAAATTATTTTTTCATGCTTATCACCATATATTTTTGAAATTCATTTTTATTCCGAAGTGTTGACTATCTCAGTTAATAATAATTCCTTCTCATTTTCTGTGGTAATGTCTAATTCATCCGCATACCTCAAGTATAGTATAGTATATATCCCTGTCTTTTCCCTCTTCTTAGCTGTATTTCTTCAGAATTCCAATGCTCTATATTACAATCTGCCACCTGTTCCCAGTAAAGCATGGCAATTTTTTGTGTTTCATTTCTATAACTATTCTATTTCAGACCAAAAACAGTGAACAGCAATATAAAACAAATATTTTTATATAAAAACAAAATATGTAAAAAGTCTGAGGTTCCCAATTCGAAGACCTTGTTACAGAAGACTTATAACACGAGATGAATTGATAGCTTTGTTCAAATACATGCTTCGTTTTAAATGTTACACTGTCAAACTATTCATCACATTATTATTTTATCGTTCTACTAGTGAGAGTAAATAGTAATCAAAATCACACTTATAAAAATGATTTATTTCTATTTAAGGCGGGACTGGTAGAAGATATACTTTCACAGAACTTAATCATAGCCCTGGAACCTGAAGCTGCCAGTCTCTATTGTCGAACATTGGCGATGGACAAATTTATGGGCATGGCAGGGGCGAAAGGAGACATGGCTATGAAACCTGGCGAAAAGTATGCTATTGTGGACTGTGGAGGTATGTTTTGAGCTTAGATTGCATGAATATCTAATGTTTTGAAATCAATAATAACATCCCAATGGTTTTCAAAGGGCCAGGGTAAGAGGAAAAACATGGAAATTGAAAATTAAAAATGTATTTCAAACTTTATCACACATACTGTTCTAGTCAGCTCTAGTTCTAGCCTAACTTTATTCTGTTACCTGAGACCTACTAAATAAACGAGAAGTACTACACTATCTGCTAACTTACAACAGTCCTTTTTAAAAATGTGTTCATTTGTTTCTGCTAAGGTGGAACAATCGACATAACAGTTCATGAAGTGACAGAAGACGGCAAAGTTCGAGAGGTCAGAGGTGCTTCAGGAGGTCCATGGGGAGGTACAAACGTTGATCGCCAATTCTTTCGTCTTTTAGACGAAATCTTCGGAACTGATTTCATGAACAAACTCAAACATGATTGCCCAAACACTTGGCTTAGTATGATAGTCGATTTCGAAACAAAGAAACGAGCCGCTAAACCGGAAAATTCAAGTGGAATCAACATCATTTTGTCAATGCCGTTTGTCAAGAAATTTGAGAAGCATTCCGGGAAAGATGTTGAGGAACAGATCAAAAGGAAAAAGCATCTAGGAGTCAAATGCTCAAATGGGATGCTACGTATATCTGGCGACACAATGCAACAATTTCATGCGGAGATTATACCAAAAATCAAGGATCACTTAGAACGTATCTTTCAAGACGCAAACGGTTCTGACATTTCGAAAATGTTCGTTGTTGGTGGATTCGGAGAATCTGCGTACCTACAAGAATTTTTCACACGAGAATTCAGAAAAAATGCAACAATCCTCACACCAGAAGAGGCTAGTATGTGCGTGATGAAAGGAGCTGTTCTTTTTGGTCACGGTACAAAAGCGATTACCAGTCGTATTGCTCGTTTCCATTACGGCGTATTGGCGAACCTGAAATTTATTCATGGAAAACATGACCCTATGCGAAAAATTGACGAGGATCGCATCGATGTCATAAAGCCATTTGTTGAAAAGGGTAAACAAATTCAAGTAGATGAAGTAGTGCAGCATGCCTTTAGTCCTGTAAATCATCAAAGTGAGTGCATAAGGATTAAGCTACTCTGCACTTTAGAAGAAACTGACGATCCCATTCATCCTTCGGTAACCCTGCTCGAAACAATCTTAGTGAAAAGTCCAATAAAAAAGGGCAAGGAGCGACGCATCAAAGTATCTCTGCGATTTGGTGAAACCGATATTTCATTCAAAGCAGTTGATGTGAATTCCGGCAATGAAGCACAATCAACTGTGGAGCTATAATTGATACGTGGAAATAGCTTTAATAATGACTATGTTAGTTACAATAAATGTTGGTGCATCGGGATTGACTAATTACGTGTACGATCTTCTCATTTTCAATACCAGGAGTAATATCGTCCTATAGCAACTCGAAAAAAAAACACAGAAAGATTGCCGAAAATTGTTGGTTTGGAGCGTGCGGACAAATTATTCTTGGGCATTAGAGGAACCAATATTTTTGTTTAAAGCAGTGGATGTAAACTCTTACAAATATACCAAATTAACTGAAATCCTATTAATTCCTCGCTTGAATTCACTTTAATGAATTTATTGAAGTGATTCAAAATTACTTAAACCGGAATTTAATCGGAAAAGTTAAAAATGGACGTCAAATAACAAGTATCATTACAATCGATAACAAACATGGGATTCAAAACATTTGAAATAATCATTGGATTTGGAGAATTATGTATTACGATGTTTTTATATTTGTTACAGACTTACTTACCATATTGCATTATTTTTTACTAAATATTTAAATATGACAATGTAGTTTCGAATGCAGAAACTGTCTTAATAACTCTATTAAGTTACCTCAATGACAACTGGTTGAATGAACAACTCTCAAAAATTATATAAGTTTATTATTTACTTTAAAAGTACATATGTGTAACTTATTAATTCGTGACAATTTTTTTTTTGCATCCTTTGATGGCAGTCAAAAAATGGACAGAATCAACAAAAGTGCTAAAGTATCCATACGTATAGGTGCAGTTGATGTAAATTCCGATCATTTCCAATCAATCATCTATTGAATTTAAAACCAAGTATTTATGCTGCATCTATATATATTAAAGATGTGTGTGCTTTATCCAAGTTACTGATATGGTGATACAATTGGTCAGTTACGTTTTTTTTTTTATAATTGAATTGAGTTTAATATCGATGGTGTCTAATATGTCTTTTGATTTGAAATAAAACCCAAATGCATTAAAAGCTTAGTTTTCATATTATTATCGACAGGTAATTAATGAATGCATTTAGAATCTAGGACGGAATACGTTTAAATAGCCATACAGCCACAGTGAGTAACGATTCGTCCATAATCCTGATTAATGGACATACACTCATTCAATGCATTGATAAACGAAATGTTGTCACATTTATATCATTTGAGATGACAAAAGTTTTTTTTTTCAAATTGACATAGAACTACGTGTTTATCAATTTGTAATTGGTTAATTGAAATTAATGCATATGAGACGTCAAAGTAAATTTAATGTAGTCCATAAGACCGACCGGCCACAGGCGAGTTAAAACTAGAAGATCAGTGACCTTGGAATCCATGTGAACTTAAACAATTCGCAATAATTTATGTCGAAATAAAATAGGTGACATTTGTTTCGTCTTTCTCACAACGTTTTTCTCACAACGTCTTTCTTACTGCTCTTTCTCATATCGTCTCTCTCACAACGTCTTTCTCACAAAGTTGTCATTACACTGTTTTTATTACATAATCTAATAATTATATATGATTCATGGAAAGACTGCTGTAATTTAAACCATTTTAACTATCAAACTCGACAAGCTCTATCTTGATTCTTTCAACAAGTGCTGCCATTTCGACTATTTGTGGTGGATCATCATGTAACCTTAACGAGGCCCAACTTCAAATTGTTGTTGTTGTTGTTGTTGTTGACATGGCATATTTAAACACACCTGATACACACATATATGTACCTAAATGATAATATCTTTTATTATCACTCGTATTTCCTCAACTGAACCTGATATTTTGCCAACTTCAAAACCGCTCCAGAACCGACAATTTTAACCGATCGAGATGAAACGAGGCCAGAATCTAGACTTTGGTTTATACGCCTATAAAATTTCAAACACCTGGCATAATTCCTCATACACAATTCGCGTGCACAAAGTGTTTAACAAAGGATAAACAATGTTAAAATCGACCATTTTTAAAGTGCTCCCGAATCGACATTTTTTTAACCGATCGAGATGAAACCTTGACGCGCCACTTGACGCTTGGCAGAAACTGTAATTCAAACACTACCGCAGTGTTCAATCTAGAGTGCGTATTGTGCGTAATTACGCATTGATTTGAAAAATCACGCACTCTGAAACAAATCTTTCACGCACCCTTTTTTTCAAAATCACGCACTGTTTTCAAATGCAATACGTTTTTAAACTTCTTTCACGCACCCTTTTTTTTCAAAATCACGCACTGTTTTTAAATGCAATACGTTTTTAAACATAACTAGAAGGTCAGTGACCTTGGATCCCCCGTGAACTTCAACAATTCGTGGATGAAATATGGTCAGTTTTTACTATAATTAACTTTGGAAATAACGAACTATTTTGCGAATATACAAGATCATGTGATGAAAGAAAAACAGAGTAACATCTTGCATCATCACTCACTTCTTTCTGAAGACATCTCTAGGACTGACGAGACCAGTTGGAAAAACGAGGCCAGCGAAACAAATATATAATTTAACTTACATTGCAAATATGCTTATATAAGCAGGATTACTTTTGTAAGTCATTTTCAAATGCACCAGGCTCCCCAAATAGGTGTTAACACATCTCTATTAATTTCCTGATTAATATGCTGATATAAGCATGATTGCTTATAAATATGCTTATATAAGCATACTTGCTTATAAAATCACACGCAAAATGTTTTCGGAGGGCAGCTGACGAGAAAAGTGAGGAAAGAATATAATTTCACTTATCTAAAAAATAATATGCTTATATAAGCATGTTTTGCCTATATAAGCAATATATAAGAACATACCACCTTTAGTTCATACCAGCTTATATAAGTACATACCACGTACTTTAATGATAATATCATATATTATCACCCACATTTCCTCATCTGAATATGAACTTTTTGCTACTTTTTAAAGTGCTCCGAAATCGACAATTTTCAACCGATCGAGATGACACCATGACGAGGCACGACTTCAGGCCCTGGTTTATTTGTGTATTAAATTAAAAAAAACTCTGGCTCAATTCCTTCATAACCAAACTCGGTGCACAATGTACTTAACATCGGGTGAAAATGTTTAAATCGACAATTTTCAAAGTGTTCCAGAATCGACAATTTTCAACCGATCGAGATGAAACCTTGACGATGCACGACTTCAGACCTTGGTTAATACGTGTATAGAATTTGAAAGCTCTAGCGCAACTCCTTCATCCCAAACTCGCGTGGACAATGTACTTATCATCGGGTGAAAATGTTTAAATCGACAATTTTCAAAGTGTTCCAGAATCGACAATTTTAAACCGATCGAGATGAAACCTTGACGAGGCACGACTTCAGACCTTGGTTAATACGTGTATAGAATTTGAAAGCTCTAGCTCAACTCCTTCATACCAAACTCGCGTGGACAAAGTACCCTATATCAAGCGGGACAGACAGACGGACGGACAGACGGACGGACGGACGGACGGACAGACGGACGGACAGACGGACAAGCTCAACCCTATATCCCCTCGTTTTCACGGGGGATAATGAAATGTTTGAATATTTAAGCGTTATTTACCAAATATTGAAAATCTATATATATATATTTTTCAATTTCTCTATACATTTTACCACGAGTTATTATTTCATTTATTGCAAGATTAAGCTAGAGTTGACTACAGAAACTAAAACCCCACACTCCGCTTTAAATAAAGCTCATAATTTTGAGCTTTACCCATTTGAACTCTAGGATTATTCTTGGTGATTAAGATCCCATTTTCATCAGCAGTACTTGTTAATTTCTCTTATTTGTTTACGGTTAGATAATAGGTAAATTAAAGATTACTAAGAACAGTCATGCATGCAGCGATTGATATTCCCATTCGTGGTTCACCTTTTGGATGTGCAACTTTTAAAGTCCGCTGTTTACACTACGACAACGATATAACAAGTAAATGTGTCATTTTAAAGAACACTCGCAATTTAGTAATTGCACTTTTGAAGCCTTGATATTTATTCACGCCTTCGGCCCTCTCACTTCGATATGGGTAAGGTGGACGCTGCAAAGTTCCGAAAAATACAGCACAAAATCACTACTGTCCCAAATAATTGTTTAACCAAAAAACTTTGCCGTCACAATATATTTAATAATCGATGTACGCTTTATATTTTTTATGCAAACCTAAAATATGAAATTTTAAGGCGTGACTATTTTTGTTTCGATAGGTAACTAATTTAGTCTTCTGAGCATGGTCATAAAGCCTTTGTAATTACGCCGAGTTTGTCAATAACTGTGTATGTTTCTTTGTAAATGGACATTCAATGTATTATAATACGTATAGTAAGATATCGGATTCCTAGATTGAACACTGCCACATGAATATTTCCATGTATGGATTGAAAATGGGCAGAGTACCTATTTAAAATTTCTATTCAATATTAAACACTAAAACATAGGCATCAGAGATGCAAAGCCCCCAGCCTAGGCAAAACATTCTTTGACACGAATATTTGTCAATAAAAAAGGCAGGTCAAAAGAAATATCTTTTACACAACGACTTTCTTACAACGTCTTTCTCACAACGTCTTTATCACAACGTTTCTCTCACAACGTCTCTCTCACAACGTCTTTCTCACAACGTCTTTTTCACAATGTCTTTCTCACAACGTCTTTTTGGAGGGGTGCAAATAAGATATTTTCACACTCGCGGAACGGCGAATGAATAAAATTATGCACTCGCCAGCGGAGATTTACACTCACCAAGAGATCAAGATATGGAAAAGGAAAAAGCGGCTAAATTATTGAAAAGCTCCATGTATGCAGACATACATGCACTGTAATTATTTATTGAAATGCAGGTGCGGGCGCCTAAGGAACGAGCCGAAAAAAATCTGCACAAATCATAAGCAATAAATAATATATATTTGTGAAAATAGTAATCATGTTTTATCGGTTTATTTTACACTCGCCAGGCTGGCGAGTGACTTGAAATTCAAACTCGCATATCGAAAATTGCACACGTCATGGCTAGTGTGGCGACTGTTATTTGCATACATGTATATTATGGTTGGGTGCTATTACTGTTCCAAGTCTGAACAAAAAAAAATGTAACCATATAGGGTAATCCTTTCTTCAACAACAGCGCTCTTGAATTTGTGAAAAAAAAATCAAATTTAATTTATGTTACGGAAACAACTTCTTAATAGATCGATTGAAACCCAACACATATATGAAATCTCAATTATTACAAAATGCGTTCAAGGACTACCGGTAAGGTTTTGGTATCGGATGGTGTTGAGTATGTACTTCAGGTATCCGGGTAGCAACAAACCGGACCCCAGTCATCTCTCAACTAAACAACCAAGGAATTTAATAGGGACTGAAAGAGAAAATGAAGCCTTTCAAAATATCGACTGCTCTTTCATGAAACGTGAACTAAATATATACATGTAATTTGTAATTCCAAATAATGCAAAAGCGGTCAAAAATCTGGCGGCCTTTCGGACCACCACTTTTTGAAATCTGGTGGTCCGACGGAAAATCTGGTGGCCTCGGGCCACGGGACCACAGTTAATTTCCATCCATGTCAGGTCCCCTTAATATCGACATTTTTGGTCGATCAAACTGAAACCTCGACGTTGCACATTTGCAATATATATTCATTCACTGTGTGAAGTTTCAGGACCCAAGGACAAAGACTTTATATCAAAGTGCCGCGGACAAAATGCTGTATAAATATCCAAAAATATCTCAGTAATTTCGGCCTCTTTTGGTCAATCAAACTGAAACCTCGATGTTGCACATCTGCAATATATATTTTTTACTGTGTGAAGTTTCAGAACCCTAGGACAAAGGCTTCATACCAAAGTGCCGTGGACAAACTACTGATTATCAAATGTTAACAGACGGACGGACGGACAGACGGACTGGGGATAGCAATAGCCCTCAGCCAAATTGGTTGGCTGTGGGCTAAAAAACGATAACTTGTTCACTTTTTTTCACGGACACCTCGTCTTTAAGTGTTATATAAGAACTACTTTGTATTCTAAGTATTGTTCAAAAACAGCTTGCTGGACAGCTATTAAATCATAACATATTCTTTATATGTAATTGATATTTATTTGCTGGTTTGAATATGTTGATTGCTCACTCTAAAATATCTGCAAATTCTGTTCAGCCAGTAATAAGAAATTTAAATTTACACATAAAATGTATCACACAAATAAATGAGCATGCAGCAATCTTATATGCAAGTAATCATTTGGGCTCTGGAATGTGTGTGTATTCATCACATGGAAAGTACTAAATTATCACATCTTAAATAATAAATAAATAATATTAAAAGTCTACGCACCTCGATCATTACACATGCCAGTACAAACACATTATTTTAGGGTAACCGGTATACTCCCCCC
>LQRL01084992.1:0-10977 GCA_001703475.1 Hydroides elegans
ATCAACTTCATTATGGTGTATTGCATACTCGTTTCCTATATGTCTTATATTTTTCAAACATGAAAACCGTATGATTGAGCCTGCAAGGTTGATTATAATTAGGCAGAGTAATTTTATCAACGCATAAAGCTATACACCACTATCTCACAACTAATAACAGCGAATATTATATTTTTTCACAGGCTGCCGGTTTTGTGTTTACTCTGAATATGATCAATTTCAAACACGCACTTTGAATAATGCGATAACATATGTGACTGATTCTGCCTTGGAAAGTAAGTTTCTATTTAAATATTACTCGTCAAATATCTAATTTGACATTAGGTAAGTTTGTTTACGTTTTAAGATATTGTATGAACATAATAATGGCATTCGTTTTTAGAAATTAATAATCCAACGATGTCAAAATTGCTCACTTTATTTCAGCGATACATCTTTAATAAATTTAAAGTTGTATATGTTTTTTTCCAAGGTCAATGCGTCTTATTTCTCGACAGGTAGTTGTGATGCGAGATTAAATGGTCACTGCTATAGACTTTACAATCGAGGCATGTCCAAGGCAGATGCCAATATGCACTGTCAACGTCAAAATGGGACAGTAGTTGAAATCGAAAGCATGAGTGAAAACAACATAATCAATGAGATACAGCGGGAATATGGTAAATTGTGTATGATCAAACTACAAACATTTTCAACTGATAAACTGTCTTTAGACACTCGATGAATATATTATGCATTTTGTGTTTGCTTTAGTTCCTATGTTGTTCCTATTAACATATTTCTGTGTTTCTACATTTTAGGTATAGATCGCATTTGGTTGGGCATCAACGACGAACTTAACAACAACCATTGGTTATCTGACTCGACGGGTGAATCAATCATCTTTGAGAATTGGTTTTCCACAGCATCAGATACTGATGAGGGTTATTGTGCGGCTTTAAATTCGAATTCGGGGCGATGGGGTGAATATGGTTGCAGCTGGGGCGGGGATTCTGCGCCAAGAGTCATATGTGAAATAGTGTACTAGATAAATCATTGAATATATGAGACAGATAGGAAAGAGAGGTCTTTATCATAATTTTATTGGATGGCAACATGAAATCGTCCTTGGGTATGCATAGATATATAATCACAATGTATGTAAAATTGCAAATATGTAAAAACTGGTATATATAGTTTAAGAAAAAAAAAACATTCTGGGTAATGCAGGGAAGGACGTCTGAAATGAGGTTTATGTGATATTGTGTATTAATCAAAACATAGGATATATGAGTAATGAAGAACAGATAAGCATTTGCCCTATTGAAAATTTTGAGTGAATTTCTTTATTTGGTAAAATACAAGCATTTTAGAAAAAAAGAGGAAAATGGACTTGCCGTGCAGGGATGTAACAACACGAGTTATGTGAAATTGTTAATTTGTCGACAATTTTAAATATGAGCAAAGGTAGACATTTTAGGCAATATGAAAACATGTGCATAAGTCACATGACAAAAAATATCTTAAAAACTAGATGTATTAAAATACATTTATTGGGTAGCATTAATAAACACTTAATAATCCAAACATAAATTTCATTCTGCCTCATTAATAAAATATTCGGATATAAATTTGAATAACCAGATATATAATTGTGGATATAAATCCAGGTTTAAAGATACATCACGGTTTCGCATAATGTGTATATTTTGATGGCGCAAAAATACAATGCATTTAGTAGTCAGCTCTAATTTATAATGAACGGCATACCAAACACTTGGTAACATAACCAACAATGCTAGTCCTACATTATGTTAGTCCTTCGCAGTGATATGCGCCGAATTAACATAAAATGTAAATATAAAATTGAAGGATATCAAAACGGATTCTTTTGCTTCCTTCGGAATGATTGAAATTGTTTCGGTAGAGCATTAAACAAAATGACCTTTGAATTCAATGATTCATTATGGCTGCCAAACTCTTTGACTGAATATAAATAATATATTTGAAAAAATAATACATTTGCTTTGTAACCGACCGTAGATATTCCTTATGCTTTCTACAGAGAATGAATTCAAATGTTATATATAATCTTATTGCAAAATCATACTCTCACACGATAATATATATATACAAGATATTGTATTGTATTGTTATTGTACTCATTTCAGATTCCAAATTTTAATTCCCAATTATTCCTCACGAAAACATAAATTTGAAACGATTTCAATGATTGAGAATGCATTTTTATTGTTTCCCAATAAGGTGCCCAGAAAATGTGGAGTGTGAACTAACAAACGTACGGTAAGCACGGACTTCTACCCACAGTCGTTCTCCAGCTCTACATTCAGACACAACATTAGCGGAAGCATGATCGAAATAGGCATCAAACGCTGCATTGCAACCGATGCATGTAGGCGCGATGCGTTTTCCTTCTTTCATTATGATACAAAATGCTTTTTGTCTCTCTGACGTTAAGTTAAGAGATAAAGCATAAAGTCCGGTTTTAGGACATACGCAATGTCCTATAACTGGATTGTAATGATTTCCTACATTTGTTGTAATGCCATCAAATCGTATCACGTTGCCTGGCACTAATGTCATTGTCTCTTCTAGGTAGATAGAGAAGGCAACTAGTTCATTATCATCTATAAAACACATAAATTATTTAGATATGCGAATTTAACAATACATACTGTATTGTTTAGAATGTTTATATTCTTTATTGACAAATAAATGACATAATTAGTCAGACTAAATTTATTAAATTAATGTATCTTTTCTAACTAACATGCTGTTTCAAAAATCATGAGCACTAAATTAAATAAGATATTATTTTCATAGGTTGGCTAACCAAATTATAGGTTCATCAATATATATATGATTTGAAAACACATGAATCGATCAATATTGTTTTTATCTGCCGTTTATGAAAAGTTACATTTAAATCGGCCATTTAAAACAAATAAATATACACACCCAAGTGGTTTTGATATTCCTCTTGTAATGTTTTGAGACCTTCATCAAGCTTCACATAGTTTGCGTCGATTGATGTTGATTTTTCGCTTAGGTTTTCCAATGCGACTAACTGGGCCTCAGCGTTCTTTTCGATTCGCCCTTAAACAAGAGAAACCATTAGCCCCCGACTTCGAAAGGATATGACACATTAGGTAATAATAAACTTATTTCGCGATGTCGGTCACTTCTAGAAAACTTCTCATAATCTAAAATGTTATCCCACAAACAAACTATTCCTTTTGGAAACATTCACAACCCTCTATCATTAGATCTACAATACTTTGTGTCAAGAAACAGCTCAGAAGTACTGCCCAAAACTTCCCCTTGTAGTGTGGATCTGCCCTTGTGGTACAATAACTTGTTTGTGAGTCCGAATAAAACGCCGCTATATTCAACCTGCTTTATTATTTCCAATATCTTCACTTCTTGTTATCACCAATCCGCATCTGACGAACACTGAATCTCGACTCTTATTTATACTAATTCACATGCATTCTAGAACATTCGATAAACTTACGGAACAAAATGAATAAAAAAGTCCGTACAATTCCTTGGTTTAAAAAACTGATATCTAAGGCAATCGTGGCCAAATGTGCCACCGGAAAAATACTCGGTCGAAAAAAAACACAAACTTAGATCCTTAATTTTAGCATATATCAGAGTAAAAGCTGTGATTCCTTTGCAATTTTGACCAAATTCGCCAATGAAAGATGACTAAAACTGTCAAAAATTACATCTACTCATATTTCATTATTTTTATAGCCTGAACATTAAGAATTGATGCCAAAACAAGTAAACAACATACATACAGAAGGATGGATACCCAAAAAGTTAAGGTGTGAGGCCAAAATATGCGACTGGTCATACAGTAAAGAGTTGTATGTTCAATCGTTATATACTTGTGTTAATATAGTATTTAAATGTTATCATATTAGGATTACAGAGATTATTACCCGTATTTGAATATTCAACGAGATACATACACACCTAAGTTATTTTGGTATTCCTCTTGCAATTTTTGTAAGTCTTCATCATGATGCACATATTTTGCGTCGAGTGATTTTAATTGTTCTGTTAGATCAATCAATGTAGATGACTGGACCTCAGCAGTTTCTCTCATTTTACCTGAGCAAAAACAACTTGTCAAACTGTAAAAAGCAGGATACTTAATTGAGATTTAGTTATTCTTAATTGCAATAGTTATTTTAGAATTAACCAATCACAACAATAACTCAACTAATAGCATACACATATAAGTAAAGGTGGTATTCTTCTTCAAGCTTAACATATTATGTGTTTCTGTGATTTTAATTGTTCAGTTAGATCAATCAATATGGATGACTCTATTTCATCTGCTTTTCTTCTTTTTCCTGAGAAAAAAACTGTTAAACTGTAAAAAGCAGGATACTAAATTGGGATGTAGTAATCGTTAATTGCAATAATTTTCAAATAAATATTATGTACAGCCAATGTGAATGAAATAGAACCTATCAACTCACCATAAAAATGACGTTTTATAACTTATTTTATTGTGAATCCTATTTGAAAATTTGATATCAAATCAAAATTAAACTGAACAAAATATTCAAAAGGCAGAAATGTTTAATCAGTTTCGAAACGGATATAAACGATCACAACAATAATGCAACGAATGACATACATACCTAAGTTATTGTGATTATCTTCTTCAAGCCTAACATATTTTGTGTTGAGAGATTTTAATTGTTCTGTTAGATCAATCAAAGTGGATGACTGAACTTCATCGGTTTCTCTCATTTTACCTGAGAAAAACAACTTATCAAACTTTAAAAAGCAAGATACTAAATAAGATGAAGTTATCCTTAACTGCAATTATATGTGCATAAAGATTATGCACAGCCCACGAGAATGAAATAGCAGCTATCAACTCATCATACAAATGATATTCTTTACAACATTTCACATTGCCAATACTATTTGAAAATGTTAATGTAAGAATAATATTTGAATACACAAAATATTTAAAATGCATAAATGTCTTACCAGTTTCGAAACAAAGTAAACCAATATAAATTTATGCAACCAATAGCATACATACCTAACTTATTGCGATATTCCTCTTGCAAATGTTTAAAGTCTTCATCAAGGTTCACATATTTTGCATTGATCGATTTAATTTGTTCTGTTAAATCGACAAATGTGGATGACTGGAACTCAGCAGTTTTGTTCATTTTTCCTAAAGCAAACACCGGGAATAACATAAAAATGAAACATGACAAATTGATTTAAATAAATATAATTTTATAATTAAATTGTTTCATTTTTAAAAGATGAGGTGTTTATGTA
Organism: Hydroides elegans; assembly: GCA_001703475.1. Taxonomy (NCBI): domain Eukaryota; kingdom Metazoa; phylum Annelida; class Polychaeta; order Sabellida; family Serpulidae; genus Hydroides; species Hydroides elegans. Next base: position 5,323 of record LQRL01084992.1, read on the forward strand.
AATGTGTTAATACAGTTCATTGATTTCATCATGCAATCGAAATTCATTCATTTATTTATTTTTTTTTATTATTATTTACTTTTATTGTAATGATACAAATCTATGCAATGGTAAGTTGGCTACATAATAATAAGCAACAATTGCTTACCAGTTTCGAAACAAAGTAGGCCATGTAACAAAAATGCAACAAACAGCAACGCTGTGTTTTGCATTTGAACATCCAGTAAATTATTCCCATATTTTGAATAGCAGAAGGTGAGAATAATTGTTAATATTATAATAAGAATGTAGTCATTACACTGCATTATATCAAATAATGGGTGAATCATTTCAATATATTTATCCATAATACAATTAAAGTCACAAGGTAATGTAATATAATATATCATAAAATATATAATGATATATAATAATATATATTTTATGTTTTAGGCGTTTTGCAAATGTTCACATAAGTCTCATACGATATAATGTGGAATATTTGCCGTTACCGGTAACATTGTGTTTTAAATCGGATCGGCTCCCTTTTTAGACCTTGCGAGAGCAAATGCTTAGTACAAGACACCTCAGTTGTTTACCCAGTTGAGTTGTTATCATTCATATTAATCATTATGCTAGTGAACTATACATTCAACTGCTAGCTTTGCAGGATAATCCATTAAGTCGGATTTATAATCAATCTATGCATGCAGTTATGTGCATTGTGTGGTAATATAGACTTAATGAATTGACGTAAATGCATGTACATGTACATGAAGGGTTCCGTACAACATCGGGTTTAGTCTGAAAATGGCGTTTTAGAAGAAGAGACATTTAATGTCTCAAATTGGTCATTTTTATAGGAATATTCAAGTTGCAAAAAAAAAAGACATTATTCAAAGCAGTGATTTCGTTTACATATAATCCTTATAAAACAATAATTTTTATTTTGGAATCAAAATTAAATTTAAATTTTCGGAGAATTTGCTCTCAGTTAACGCCATTTTGAAATGGCAAATACAAAAACCTAAATTTTAAGCGGAAGGAAAAGATATGCAAATTACATTTAAAAATTATGAATGCATATTGATAAAATAAATCTTGAAATGTTTGCTCACTTCATTTTAAATGCACTTCTATTTAAAATATTTTATCGGGTAAAGAATTAAGTAAAAATGGAATATGTTCAAAAGTCTTGAATAGTTTGATACGCTATAATCCAAATATATATCTGTATTTCCCACAGCAGCCCGCAATTTGTCCTACTGGTTAAAGCTTATATCACTAGTAAATGAACAAAACACACGTAAAATTTACAATATCACCTACAAGAGGAATGAATCGCCTTCAATTGTTGCACACCTTCAACCTTACCTAACTAGAACACCAGGAGGACGGGCGATCGCATTGTTTGCTATAACGGTCAACTACAAAAGACCAAACTAGTATCGGACAAAATAACCCCCGATTCTGGAAACATAGCTTATAATGGCCCAGACAAAATATCCCCAGTAAATGGCCCCAAATGACCGGATACCATTCGAAATTTCCTATTTTGATTACTGATCATTTAGGTTTATAAATAACGTGGTCGTCCCATAAACTTCATATATTTTGATCGGTATCCGGTCAAAATGTCGACGGTCAAAATGTCGACGGTCAAAATGTCGACGGTCAAAAAAACATAACAGTCATAAATAAAACACAACCTTACATTTCGCTATTTATTCACACTATCGACATTAACATGCATGCAATCGATACATAGTCCAAACACTCTTTAAATTTTTTTTCTCTGCGCAATCGTTAACATAAATGGAACATTCATCTAGATTCTCAAATTTTCCAACCTTTACAGTCGAACAATATATTCTGATAAGCACAATGCAGTATGTGGATTAAGCATTTCCAAGTATGCTAATAAGTATAGACATATATTGACACTGAAAGGTTAATATAGTAAATATGATGGATAAACGAGGAGCACTGATGAAAATATGACACGAGATATGGAGACATCGATTGGTAAACGCTTGGCATTGATAACATTTGATGGATAAACGAGAAGCACAGATGAAATATTCCAAACGTTACTGTGAGTTTATTGGTAACGGACAACAAGTTTAGTAAATACGCGTGACAATAATATTTTCTAGTAAATAACATTTTTTTTCCCGTCGACATTTTGACCGTCGACATTTTGACCTGGATTCATTTTGAGCATATATTTTCTAAACTCATAGTCGTATGAAATGTGTGAGAGAAATCGGACAAAATTTACAACCCCCATCTATAATCCATTTGTTAAACAAACGGCAACTGATAATGGACAATTGTTTCACCGGTGCAATTATTTCCCTTCCTAGGTGCGGGGAAACAATTGTCGAAAATTGTTTCCCCGCTGAGGTTCGTCCCCCCCATTATTGATTTAATTTTTACATTGTATACTAAATAGATCATTCTAAGGATGTTCAATATCATAAGTCATGTGTCGAGTGTAAAGATTGTAACTTATTTTGCCTAAATCATAAAAAAACTCCGAAATGTTGGGTTGTTCATTTTGAAATTGTGCGGGATTTTTAACAATAAGGGTGGTACATTTATCTATGGTCTTGTTGGTTTCAAAACAAGATAATTGATACTAATATGCATACATTCACGTATAATGTTACCTCATATTAATTAAAGTAAACATAACATTTGTTTCCCTTAAAAGATCAGTCCAGATATATTTTAGTTTCAATATGACATAAAAACTATGCCTTCCTACTGGGCGACGATACAACAAAACACTTTACAATTAAGAGTGATGAATCATCCAAACCAACCTTATTTGCTTGCTTCTAATTGAAAGTTATCACATATTGCAATTTTCCACGTTAAGGGGGAATCCAGAAATGACCTTGCACTGCGGGTTGATTTATTGAGTCGGGTCAAAGTAATTCAATATCTTATTTTATCTGAATTCCAGTAATCTCAAACAGATGACAGATTAAAACACAGGACTCATTTCTATATTTTATTAAGAAGAATAGTAAAATAAAAATACCTAATGTACACATGTACATCTGAAAGTCTACTAATCAACAACTAGATTGTGTTTCGATTGTCATTATTGTATGTGACAAAAAAAAAACATGACGTTACATTCCTAATCGGCAAAACTGCACATAATTCTTACATTATTTGATATAAATTAAACACAGGGTTTCTGAAATAGGTAGACTATCCTTATGATCGCAGACTTACGGTTATAACAAAGTATAAAACTCGCAACATTCGTATCTAATATTGTCAAAATGATAACCGTATCACAATTCCCCAATCATGAACCCCGATAAGTTACAAAACAGAGTTTCAAAAGTTGCAAATCCTCTATTTTAATTTTGTTTACAGCAGTTAATTTCTAATTATTTTATATTACTATTTGTCATAATTTCAATTTGTCATGGAATCTCTATTGTAAAGATACGCAAAACTGTTTATATAGTTATTTTTATTTCATTCAAGTATTTAAACATTACCTATAATTATCCTTAGTTATAACATAAAAACAAATATGACCAATTGCCTTCGAAATCTAAATTACAAACGAAAACTAGCTGACTACATAAATAAATAAAACACCAATTATGCCTTTTTCAATGTGAAATATATTGTATATGTCGCAGCGAAACTTTAATTTTCAGCGAAACTTTAATTTCGCTAGCGAAAGATTGATTTTTCGGATTTTGTAAGTATTCTTTGTTGTAATTTGATATATAAGGCATTTTATTACATTTTATCTTATACATATGTATAGCAATATAGTACTTGATCATCTAACCCATCAATTAAAAGCTTTTTATGGAGTACTACTCAATGATGTAATTGAAATAAGCCGATTTTCCCCGAGTTAAGTTCACGTCACTCAACTCACAGATAATCCTCTCGGGTGGTGGGCTTTATGTCACTAATACACTTAAATGGATCAAAAGATACATGAAACATAATCTTATGAAGCAAAATCATAAGTTATAGCTGTTAAAGAATCTTAAATATACATTTTTTTCAAACATCATCAGAAAAATTAATCTTTCGCTGGCGAAACTATAGTTTCGCTTAAATTAAAGTTTCGCTGCCACATATATAAATTATCACATCATTTTGGAACTATTTTGCACCAAACGAATCTTGTTTAAGTGCTCTAAATAAAAATATGAAGAAGGTTGCCGTTATCTAAAATATTTGAAATAAGGAATGATGAAACAAGAAAAACACACCAAAATAAGCCAGTCCATCAAATCACAAAAAAACACCAGATGCTTCATACACATCTAAGGAAAATAATTCAATGTCAGAAACAATTAAGCACATTTGTACATTTAAAGATTTTAAAATAAAGATTTTATAGTCTTACAAGCCATGAACATAAACGTTGTATTTTGGCTTTAGAGCTATACGAAAGGGATGGAACATATAATAAATTGATTATTATACCAATTTAACATGGTTTTATACAAATCCGTTGGCCTATGGCTTTAAATACACTAATATAAACAATCATTATAGTATACATGTGAAGTTATGTAAAACGCTACTTAAAGACATAACAACTTAATATAATGCAATAAAAATTGTGGCCTTTATCAATTTACCTATAAATCATCACAATGGCTTTTCGAATGTTATCACAGTAACTTGTATTTTTGACTGATTGAATACAAGTCACAAAATATCCCTGCTCAACAATAGGTCCATTTTGAAATATTTCGAATACAAATTCCACTATTTTGATTGGACGTTTAAATCCTATATTTTGAATGAACCTTGAAATCATGTTGAAATCCTCAAATTTTATTGGCCCTTGACATCCTCAAATTTGATTGGTCTTCGATATCCTCAAATTTGATTGGTCCTTAAAACCCTCAGATTTAATTGGTCCCCGAAATCCTAGAGTTTTGATTGGTCCGCTGTGGCTGTAAGTAGGTCACGCATATCATTAAGGCTTTTCTCTAGCGAATCAAGCAGCAGTTTGCCGCTTGTAGCTACATCCGATTTCCACGTGCTTATGAAGAAGTTGACACTAATAAAAGGTAATTATATAATAAATATATCAATATAAATGGTTCCTCGAGATTAATGATAATACATAGTAGACGATCGCTCAGCCAAGAGTAAAGAAAAAACCCCGAACAAGGGTGTTCTATTTTACTAGAAGAAAGATAATATTTGTATATTGATAAATGACACTGAGTTTAAGATGAAATTTGGTATATCCGTTTTGCAAAAAAAAAAAAAAAAGATTCAATGAGGGTATTCAACAATAAAATCAAGTACAATTAAATGTTAAGATTTTGAAATATGACATACGTCTTCATCATTGTTTTCTTTTCAGGACCATTCACAATGCCATTCAAATATATATGTCAGTTTATAGAAATATCGAAGGAGAGGGGGAAGAGGTGCTGTAACCCCCTGGCCACATCGGAGCTACTTTTCCGGTCGATTACACATAATTTCATTTGCTACTAAATCTTTATTTTTGGGAAGGGGTAGGGCATTCATAACACTTACTGATTTGGCTCTATACTGTAAAAGGCCCCGTATCCTTCTGGACACATTGGGGCCACTCCTCCGTAGACAGGGGTATAGCCAACGAAACTGGTTGAAAGCACGTAATTACCGCCACCGCCA
>LQRL01085003.1:3131-13857 GCA_001703475.1 Hydroides elegans
CTAAGTTAATTTCAGACATAATATAATACAATATAATAAGCTAATTTGTACGTTACACAGTATATTTCGTGTAAAGAAATATTTATCTTGACCCAATTTCTTGCAATTGAATACAAAAATAATTTTTTAACTTTGTTCTATTCTGTTAAAATGCCAGCAAGGAAGATTTCCTAGCAGAAAAGATATTTCACCGAATTAATCGTTCGGTACTCCTGGTAAGGGAAGAGAGTCCCAAATAGGTTAACATATACTTCTTACATCATGACCAATTGAGCACTGTTATGGTAACATTTTCTCAACGTCAGTCCCTAACATCTGAATATTTTGCTGAGTCTCTTCTACTTTCGATGTTATTCAGGCACCAAGTTTATCAAGTCTGATAATTTTCACTTCCTTATGTCTTAAAATGAAATGAAAAGAAAGGCTCCAATGGATTCTGTAAATTAAATGCCATTAAGAAAGAATTTCCAGCAGAATCGATATTTCACTGATTTAATCTCTGGGTATTCTTGTTAATTCCCAGCTCATTTTTGTTAATACATGAAGTAGAAAAATAAAAATCTTCATTGAATGCGAGACGTTCGAAACTTGTTATTATCACCAAAACCTTAACTGGTTTGAAGCTTGGTTTGACGGTAAGTTTGATCAACATGGTCAAATCCCTAATGGGCTTTAAAAGTCAAAGAAAAGAGACGGTTACCGACGCTATCCAACAACTCAATTTTTGTGCCTAAACATTAGCAATTTTAAAGTAGAGCGGTGGTCAAATATCCTGTATCCGAATCCGGGTCAAAAAGTCCCCGGACATAAAGTCCCCGGACAAAAAGTCCCCAAATTGGGCAACATAGGACATAAAGTCCCCGACAATAAAGTCCCCGGACATAAAGTACCCGGACAAAAAGTCACTAAAAATGCAACATAGGACATAAAGTCCCCGGACATAAAGTCCCCAAAATTTGACAATATTGTTTTCTTTTCATTTAAAAACATCGAATGTAACCTCCGAACCTTCGCATGTAGAACTGTGAAGTTTAAATATGTGAGACTGAGACAATATGTGGCATCGCATTAAATTTTCGAAATAGATAGAGTAAATGTTGAGAATTGACCTTCAAACCAAGCCTTAAAACACGTTATGTGATAATTTAGGTTTTTTTTTTTAAATAAGTAAATTGAGAAAAATGCTGTCTTACTGAAAAACTAGATTGATATTTAGGATTTTGGAATTTATTATGGATCATTGGTCTCATTGACAAGCAGAACATTATAGAGAAAATACATGCTGTAGAACTGGAAAATGGCTAGTTACAAATGTATGTTACTATTTTTTTTACATTTATTTTTTATATACATAGAGCTTTACAAGCGCTTTATTGAAGCTGTTTCATTTCCTGTTTTTTTTTTAAATCGTACATAAATTTTTATCGTAATAGAAAAATAACATGAGTCCAATTTTTGGAGACTTTATGTCCGGGGACTTTATGTCCTATGCTGCAATTTTAGGGACTTTTTGTCCGGGGACTTTATGTCCGGGGACTTTTTGGTCGGGGACTTTATGTCCTATGTTGCCCAATTCGGGGACTTTTTGTCCGGGGACTTTATGTCCGGGGACTATTTAACCGGATACCCCTGTATCCACACCTAACACCAAAAGCAGGGGCTGACATTGAAAAAAAGTTACAGCCAACACTGTCTCTAATAGTTACTCAATTCGATGAATGATAATATTAAGCTAAAAATTGAAGTAAGAAAAAATCTCCCTCCGATAAGGGGGGAGGGGTGGTCGAGTAGGTAAATAGCTTAAAATGAAATGTTTTCATCGCATTATCTCTTAAACACTCCATTCGATAAAAGTGTCACATTGGCCAAGATGTAATAAATATGTTAAACGCTCTTCCCATGGGGTGGGGCGGGTGGGGGCAGAGGGGTTGAAGTATATTTTCATTATCAGTCATAAAAATATATCAAATATAAAAATTTATCAATGTGTAGTGCCGGTTATATAAATCTTCGGACATCCGGACCTTCGGACATCCGGACCTTCGGACATCCGGACCTTCGGACATCCGGACCTTCGGACATGTGAACAGTCACCGTCCCTGGCACGTTAAATACACTTCACTGTCTTATCGTAAAGAGCAGGCGAAATCCGGACAGTACAAGACTCTGGACCTTCTTCGGTCCCGACCCGATAATGCCCTAATGGGATTCTGTGTTGTATATAAACAGAAACAGCCAACAGGACAGTGTCAGTGAGTGAGTGACATGAGCCGATCACCGGGAGTCGAAGTGTTGCAAAACGTGTGGGGACATGAAACTAGCTGGGTATGAATATAATAATGTACTCAAACATATGGCTTTCTATTAACGATATCTAACGTCTTACATTATAACAATCACCAAAGGTTGTGTAATTCGGGTTTAATAAAAACGAACGAAAACAACCGCCATGATGTGTGCGGAAGATTATCAAACAAGACGACAAAGAAGTTAAAAATAGGTCGAAGTTAAAACACTTTAAAAAAATCAAATTTTGACTTTGATTGAAAATCTGTTTCAAACATCAAATAACGAAATAGTAAAAACTGAGATGAATTATGTAAATAATTTACTTTATTAAAGATAATATAGCTCGCATTAATATATTAAAAAGTGACTATTTTCACACAAGCAGAGCAAATTCCTCAAAGTAGAATAGTATTGGGAACCAGTGCAAACCCTACCAAAAAAGTACATAAAATATGCGACAAAACAAAAGAAGACTGGATTAGTAAAAATTGTGCAAAATCGAAGCGCTAAAAGCACAACATAAAATGAGAACAATTTACCAAAAAATGAAAGAGGTCTATGGAACTGACAGAAGACGAGCTTGAAACAGTTGTATTACAAATAGGTCCCTGACACGGAGTATCCGCGCGGTGTGCCTATGCAACAGCTCCCTGAGAATTTCTCCAATTTTGTTTTACGACAATGTAGTCAAAATAAAAGATTCTATATCAGAAGCATTAACCAAAGAAGCAATAGAAACCCTATCCAATTCACCAAGGGACTGCCCTGCTTTGTCTGATTTTCGACCAGACACGGAAAAGGAAATCATGCGTTCGATATCTGACTCCTCATTAGCATCCTGTGAACTTCACCCTTCACTAACGCACTTAAAGAAAAATAGCCCAGCGTTAATACCATGGTTTACGCAAATAATGAATCTCTCACTACAAAATGGTACCGTTCCTCAGGATATGAAGCATGTATCATAAGACCTGGGAAGCGCAGTGCCAAATAGCGCTAAAGATGTAATAAGGCGTATAGGTCTCGCGTCGACAGCATTTGGCCGACTGAGAGAGGCCATTTGGAAAAAGAAGTCAATAAGCAATACTCTAAAGATACGCCCATACAATGCCCTAATAGTGTCCATAGCCACATATGCATCCGAAACATGGACCCTCAGATCGGGCGAAACGCGCAGGTGCTTTTAACACACAGCTCGAGGTGTTCGAAATAAGCTGCCCAAGAGGCATCCTAGGGGTGACGCGCAAAAAAAAGGCTGAGAAACGAACATATCCGCAAAGCCCTTCAGATGAAAAACACAATCACTGAAGTGGTAAAACAAAAACGGCTGAGATGGTTTGACCACGTCACAAGACGCCCCGCCCCCTGAATGTTTTGTCGACAACGCCTACCAAGAAGATTTCTCAAATTCCAGACCACGAGGAAGGCCGATTGACCCCTAGAAATGGATCACCCAAGTGCGAGAAGACACAGATCTCGCAGAGCATTCCAAATCAGCATAAAGGCGTTTTAACTCCACCGAAACCACAGTGCTCAAAATGTAGAGCAATATCATGAATGCGCTCAATAAACGAAATATAACAGCCCTGATCCTTCTTGATTTAAATGCTGCTTTTGACACGATTCATCATGAGAAATAACTAGAAAGATTAAGTCATTTATCTGTCATTTGATACACTGGATATTGAGTTACGGCCAATAGAAAAAATGCTTGAAAGATGTGCGTAAGTGGACGCTTGTGAATTTCTTAATTAAATTACGATAAAACCGAATTCTTGATTTTAAGCTCTAAACACACTTTTAACAAAATCGATAAAAATATGTAGAAATTCAAAATAGACCAGTCGGATATCGAATGTGCGGAGAGTGCCACGAATCTAGGTGTCAGTTTAGGCAGATTAATGACAACGAAGTGCCTTGTCGATGCAAGTGCAAATCTGCTATGTACTTCCTTCAGTCGATTTCTTAAATTCGCAGATATCTAGATACGTATACCACCAGAACTCTCATTCAGGCGCTAGTCATATCTCGATTGGATTATTCGAACAGTGTTTTGTTTTATACTGTATTAATACATCATATTTGAAAAGAAAACTGCAACATGTTCACAACTGTACCGCTCGAGTCATATCTAAAACTAAACGCAAAGAGCATATAACACCTATGCTGTTCTGTCTCTACTGGCTTCCAGTCTCAATGTGAACAAGGTTTAAATCTCTCATGCTCTCTTTTAAATGTTTAAATGGATTAGGATCAAAATATATGTCAGATTTGCTCGAGTCCTTTACTCCCGGTCGCACACTAAGAAATACCCTTCGAACGAAACGATCTGCGAACAAATCGGGCGATCAGTATTTCGCTATATATGGGCCCATGATGTGGAACTCGCTTTCCAAAAAACTTCGTGCCGTAAAAAGTTTGAATGTTTTTAGACCTAGTATTAAACGTATCTTTTCAAACAGTATTACGATTAAAATATTTTCTTTTTAGTTATGTAGTTTTAGTATATCTAGTCGTACAATTATCTGTGGCTACTGGTATATGTATATAATATGAGCTCTTTTAGGTTTGCTAAATGTTGCGCATAGAGCTTTTGTTAGAATATGCGCCATATAAATGTACCAAAAATAATAACAAAAAATAAAATATAAGAGTATAATTCTTTCAACAGGAAATCCAAACCGATAGAAAGATAACAAAAGAGAGCTGGTCAAAAAATTTTTAGCTAATAGCTATTTCACCAAAATATGACCAACCACATTACTTTAAGTGGTTTTTACGCATAAAATTAACGAAAGTCTAATCTATGACATTCAGCACAACCCATTTATAGAGCAACGCTTCGTGCATGACAGAGGAGAGATTTCATATATGAATAACACAGTTATACTCAAAGAACACGTCAGAAAAAACATTAATTCACAAGCAATAACTTGGAAAGGGAGACGATGAAAAATGGACTGAAATGTAGGAAGCTTTAGATGAAATAGGCATGAACAAAACAACATAATTATGTAGCAAGATCTACGACACGGGATATATTCCCGATAACATGAAAGTTAACATTAATCACTCTACCCAAAAAGTCGAAAGTCATGAATTTAATTAGTTTCGAACAATTATCCTGATGATTGACGCCATAGAAATAATACAAAAATCATATTGTACCGTAACATCGCCGCCATTGACCGTGAAATTGATAAAAAAAATCAGAGTGGATTCAGAAATGGAAAGATTACATGTGAAGGAATATTCAATCTGAGAAATTAACGAAAGATATGCTTTATGATATGCTGTATGATATGAAAAGGCTTTCGACCGAGTTGACAACGAAGAGGTGATCGAAAAAAAATCAAGTAAACTGGAATCGACGGAAAGGACGTACGGATAAAAGCCAGGCTTTATTGTGAATAGTTGTAATAGAGAGAACCGACCGAGGGAACTCAAAAAAAGATATTGAGATCCAAAGAGGCACGACACAGGGGTGTCGTGCCATCACCATACCTTTTACAAGTATTCACGGAGCTTTTATTTCTTAAGCTATAGAAAGTGAATATTTGGGAGTTTCAGTTGAAGTTTGCCACATGTTGCGCATAGAGCTTTTGTTAGAATATGCGCCATACAAATGTACCAATAATAATAATAATAAATAAAATATAAGAGTATAATGCTTTCAACAGAAGAATCAGCAATATGATGTGAGCAGACGACACAGCGATAACAGCAGAAAACGACAATGATCTAAAAATACTGGCCAAATACTGACATTTTTGGGCATATCATGAGATATGATTCCTGCTAAGAAAACTATTGGAGGGCAGGGTCGAGAGAAGCGTGGAAGAGGGAGACCAGCATAACACAATTGACATAAAAAGCCAAGCGTTCTGCCGAAATACAAAAAAAGATGGAGGTTTATGACATGCGGCGCCACTCGGTACGACACCTGGTAAAGAAAGGTAACTCAAAAGAGGCGGACAAATATAAACAAGTAGATTATAGCAAAGTGAATGTTTAGATAGGGTACGTAATAAAAAAAACCGACGTAGTCAAACCCTTATGAAGGTTACTCATATATGAAGCTTTATATTTTCGAAAAATGACTTAATCTCGATTACCATACGGGATATGATTATCAAAAGGGAAAAGCGTCTGCAAAACATTTATCGAATAAGACAGAACAAAAATTGTTAGAACTTTATATCCAAACACTAATACAAACGAACCTACTAGTCCTCTTTGTCGTTTTAATATTAAAAGGCTTTGGGTCTTACCCCTTGAATCAATCTCTCCATTGATGAGCAGTCTGAAGAATTCACGGAGAAGACAATAAGACTAATTGGGATCTGAATAATAATAATCGGAGCAAAACCGAGACCTGCCCACACCACCTTTTGTAACCCTCTACACAATGAAGCAAAATTTGGTGACTTATTGAAGAGCAAAACGTGTGTATCTTTATCGCAGAGCATATACTCACGACGAAAGTGTGTCTTTCTTTGCGAAAGATGAACTTGTTAAAAATAAAACAACCAAAAATTCTTCGGATTTTATAAGAATAGACTTGAGGAATATAAGTTTGCAAAAACGGATTTATATACCCCAATGCATAATCAGAGATTAAGGAAATATAAATAGAATCCATGAATGCATAGTTATTCTCATAATAATGAACAAAAACATATAGAAAAATATAAAATATTGATATATATATATATATATGATTTATAGACTATGAGAAGGCAATCAAAAGAGTCAATACCCGGGAAGTGTATAGCAAAGCTTAGAATATCTTGCCTTGGTGAGAAAGATAGGCAGTAGACCGAAACAAGCAATTGTAATACATACCGAGCGAGCAAGAAAAATCTTAAAGGAAACGGATTAAAAGAATGACAAGATAGCGATATGTACTATCGATATATTACTGTACTTATTTATGGAACTTATCTTTAGAATGATTGAGAATGGAAACGAAAAGGTTTTTGGTCGGTTCGGAATAATCAGCATGTTGAGGTATGTTTAAGGCACATCAATTACCCAAGAACACGAGAATGAACTTACAAGTATGAGCGTACAGAATATATGACGAAATAAAAAATGTGAAAATCTGATTGGGCAGGATGTTGAGCTGTTCAGCAAGTATGTGTACCTAAGCAGAATTATCTCCCAAAAATGCAATCGTGAAGTAGTAATGAAAATACAAGCGCATCATTTACCAAAATGGCAATAATGCTAAGTAATATTAAGCTTTTCATCAGTTCTAAACATAAATTCATCTAGTGCTTTGTCTTCTCAACACTACTGTATGGCTTAGAGACATTCAACATCAGCAAACTATTGCGGCGCTTTTGAAATATGGACATTGAGGCGAATGTTAAGAATTAGCTTGACAAGACGTGCCACAAACGAGGAAGCTTTAAGCATGGCTGTTAGACACTCTCTGTCTTAGAAATATATAGTTCTTTTGGAAAATATTGAGACACGATTCTCTCCAGCTAAAAATTGGACCCGGGTATAGAAGAGGGCACACGAGGAAGAGGGACACTAAGGATATGATGGACATAATATGTTAAACTCTTGTGTACGTCAAGCTAGCTGCTTAATTTAGGAGAGGATGGAGGTGCATGATGGAATTGTAATTGTATTGCCCATTGATTACACACGATCGATACTAATATATATAAAAATATGTCCTTCCAGTTTAAAAGTATGGTGAAGTGAAACACACGGAGAAATTGTCATGGATTGTCTATCATTCCTTCAAACTGCGTCATGTCCCATCAATATGAAAAATGGTTAAGTGACAGTGCCTATAATATCTATGTGTATATATAAAATTACATGTGCTGTAACAGAACACGCTTAACCACTGCGCTATTGCTCTGTCTACTATATCAGTAGTTCTCCTCCCGCCAGTTTACGGGGTCTTTTGAACTGTTACAGACATAACATAGGAGGCGCTCCAGCAGAAAGGTTCGGTCTCCAATAAAAGACAGGCTCATCAAATAAGTCAAACTTAATCGCTGGTTATGGCCATACCGATGTATACGATAACCAACAGAACAAGCCTCTCGGCCATCCAACAACTAAACACATCAATCATTATGATGGTGTCCGAGATTGCTCCTTCTACGTCTCATTTCCCAATATATATATAATATTATTAATAGATGTTCGATAGAATAATGTTTATGCTAAAAATACAAAGAAAAACGTTAAATAATCAAAACAGCGCATTTAAATTCAAGTGATATGCGTGTGTTTATTTCAAAATCAATGGCAAAACATGAAAAACATCTTCAAATGGCAATTATCAATAATTGTGATGAGGAATTTTGCATAAAATGTATTTCTATATAATCATTTAGAGGTTTGATACTGAATCTCTTAAGTGAAATGGAATATATTTATCTTTTTGTGTATATCAGTTATTGAATAGTTTATGATGAAATCGCTTGCACATTTATGTTTAATATAGGAATTTATCAAATGTATGGTTAATGTTATTCCAGTTTACATGTTAACATAAATTTTCACGTTAGTAAAGGTATTCAGTCATTTTTTTATTGAATGTTTATTTACGTTTGCTGCGAAGTGTGTTCTGATCTTCATTATCATAAGACATAAAACATGGTACATTGTACATTAACTCAGACCAGCTTAAGAGAACTGCGAAGAATATATATGTGAATTCTAAATGCTGCAGTCAAGTACAAAACTACACACAAAGCATTTAGATGTATACTGAACTAGTAAAGGTGGATCGTTCCAGCTTACATATCCTTTAAAACTATATTACCTATTAGCCAAAAAGGCTTTTAGTTTACAAATGTGTTTTACTTTCGGGACTATTTTAATCCTTTAAATGTTTTTCTTAACCAAATTTCAAACTACTTTGATTGACTTTGATTACCAAAATCAATGACCCAATTTCGACAGCAAAATAGTTTACCTTGTAGTTTTTTTGTTTATTTTTTTTTAATTCAGCAAATTATCAACATGTCATTCAAGTGTACATTGTCATTGAAGTTAAGTTAAGGTTTCAAATATATAGTTTCGAACAGGAAAATGACGCCATGTACATCTATCTAACATAATATTGTAATTATTAAAAACTTTGTGAAGAGCTTCATGGTATTTACAAGGAATAAATTTAGTATGGTTTACCACCGCTTCTCTTTTTCCAAACGCTTAAGATTTGCATTGGTGGAACTTAATCGCGAACAAGCACTTTCAAGATGAAAAAAATGATATCTAAGGATAAATTGACATTTCAGTCAACCTTTAATCTATATGTATAATAACGTAATGTTTGACGCTCCTTATACAATTGTTTGTGTATTTAATGTTTAACACTACATCCATATGCAAAAAAATGTTGTTGCTTACTAAGGCATAAAAATCTGTTCCTTACTATATTTATACACATTGAGTCAGGTTTTGTAAGATCGTCTGTAACATCGTACATAGTCAATATAAAGCATGTAGCGGACAAGAAAAGGACACACTATATTTTAAGGTTATACTCCAATTTTATCAAATTTACCATGATCAAAATCGATATTATAACGCATACATGCATTTCTTAATTTGGATAAAAGAATCCTCTAGAATACCTTAACAAAGCACAAATAATAATAAATTTACAAACCTTGGTTGGCTGCCTTAAAATCTTTTACACTCTCGATGCAATATGGCAATAATAATGACCAATCGTACTTCATTAGATTTTGCCAATAAGAAAGAAAACATGTGGATCAAAAGTTTATACACCAACCATCGAAACCATGAGACATCTACCCACATATTCAAGTTCAACTGTGTTTATATTTTTTATAATTATTTTACATGCCAGAGCATATTAAAACAGATTTTCACTTTTTCGATTCCAATACAAAGTTCATAGAGTAAACGGTATGTTTAATAGTATTCTCTGGTGTGTTTTACTGTTTGTGGTGATGGCGTTGAAGTCATCTGCGAAGGAGCACGATGTCATTTGGTGTCTGTTTAAATAGAGTATCCATATTTTTGTTCACTTTTAACATATTTCTATAACTTCACAAACCCTATCATGAAGATATTAGGACTAGGATATTAGGAAGTGGATCACCGTGAAAACACATTTTCAAAATAAAATTTCTCAGATTGCCAGTCAGGCCTTACCCGGTCACATTCAGGCCAAGTTAAAGTTGTTTTAATGTTTTCCTTGATGTTATCCGTCATATTGTATCTGTCGAGGCATGTGTCCATATGACGGTAGCTTTTGGACCCGAAAACATCCTTTAAATCAAAGAAAGCACAATTGTCTGCCTTTTTCCTTGAACTTGCGCTGGATAGAATCTCTTATAGAAACAGATTGTGCTCAATCGTACCGTTGATATTTGGTATAAACGCCTTTCGATGAGAACTATCTGTGTTTTCATTGAGTGTCTTTTGTGAA
>LQRL01085028.1:18087-31556 GCA_001703475.1 Hydroides elegans
CGGGTAAATTTATTATGGATTATTCACATTTAAATTTGAACTTTTTTTAATTAAAGATTTTAATTTCCTCAACAGTTTGATCTGGTCTGCTCGAAAAGCGGTCTAGTCGAGCTTTCTATGATGTTGAACAGCGTTGGCCAAGGTGTGGGTTCCATCATTTTTACTCAACTTAGTGATCGCTTTGGACGAAAGAAAATCTTCCTCATTTGCCTTTATTCGAATATTGCTATAGCTCTTCTGCAGGCATTTTCTGTGAATATGATCATGTATACGTGTTTGGCTTTCCTGGATGGAATTCAACAACAGGTACCGCATGATCGTGGTATATAAAATTATTACCAAACGATATTATATACCAACAAATTGAATTACTCATGTTTTGGATATATACCGTTATCAATTTCGTTCAACACAATACATGAAACATACAACATTAACATAAACATATTAAATATTATCATCTTTATCCATCACATTTGCTCATTTCATAATCATATGTAATTCAAATAAGATGTCAACATCAACGAAATTCTACCGATATTTTAAGCAATTTATGCACGAAGAGTCACTTGCCGATTCGTTACAGGGAATGACAGGATCCAGTTTCGTTCTGGCGATTGAACTCTTCCCAATGGATCAGCGCACATTCGCAGGAATGGGCGTCGAATTCTTTTGGGCGCTCGGTTATGTATTCATTGTACCTATGGCGTATTTTATTAGGAATTGGCGGTATCTGCAGTTGGCTATAACACTGCCACTTTTGGGAACAATTGTATTTTACTGGTAAGTTTTGGTTACTGTTACCTTAAATGTTTTCATCTGTGTTGCAGTAGGAAGTTTTTGATTAACTTATATTTGATTAACTTATATGTTTCATATAAACTTTATTTTATCAAGTCATCCAATCGACATTATGATAAAGCATTTTTTCAATTCAAGGTTTATAGACGAATCAATTCCTTGGCTCGTCGCAAACAAAAAGGAGAAACAAGCCGAGCAGATTTTACGAAAAGCAGCCAAAATCAATGGAATAACATTGCCAGATCATATATTTTCGAAAGAAGATATATCGTTGTCAAAAATCAACGGGGAACATGAAAACGGTGCTACGGAAGCACTTTTGAGTGACAGTTCTCATACAGAATCCCCAGGTAGATCACCAGAATATTCACAGAAGATACTAATTGCAATTAAAAGCAACATATTAAAAAGGAATTATTTATTATTTTTGAAAACAATGAAATCATATTATTACATGATATATTTGCCATTAACTGGTTAAGACAAAAATCGCAGTTGGGTGTGGTTTAATTTTGTATAGAATGAAATGTTAATTTTCTGTTAAAAGGTAGTGCAAGGCATAGTCCAAATAAACAATTTCACAAGGGTGCATCTTTCATGAGCAAACTTCAAGCGATCACCACAAAAACAGCACCAAAAGCAGCTGAAATTCCAGCGTATAAGCCCTACGATCTGATATCGAATAAAACGATGCTCACCTACCTATTGGTGACTGGGTTTATGTAGTAAGTACTGTTGGCAATTTAACCTACTAAAACATCGGATATTGAACTTGAATATTGTATATTAAAAATAAATTGTAGATTTTTAGATTTTTTTTGTTTGTCAAATATTAATTATTGGAAATCGTTTAAAGACAGCCCGAAGCGAAACTAATTATCAAAATTAACTTTAATTATGATATTAAATCTTTCATCAATCATGACACTGATAAATTCAAGTACATGAACTTTGTGCAGTTTTCAGGTAGCCACATCCTACTACGCTCTTTCTCTCACCGTAACATATCTTCCGGGAAATAGATACATCAATACTCTTCTCTATGCAGTTATGGAGGTGCCGGGTTATGTTCTCATCTGGGTTCTTATACATAAGTATGTATAGTAATTATCTGTATTAACAAAATTACATGAAACTATTACATTAAGAAAATATTAGAAGCTATTTATCAATGTTAATTTTCTCAATGTTAATTGTATAGCGCATTTTAAGCAACATGTATCTGCAATATAGTGTTAATACCTGGAGATTAATCGCATTGAAAATTTGAACATAAAAAGTTGTATATATTGATATCCAATGAAAAGTATTTTAAGCAGCTCTGACATTTTAGAGTATTATAGTCAACGTATTGTCCTGAGAACGTGTTTGAAACTTATTATTTCCTTTATTTTCTTTGCAATTTTCCCCATTTTTCTGCAGCATATACATCTTCTTAAACGCGGGCTTTTTGCCAATTTTCGTACTAATCATTAAATATAAGCATATTTGAAATAATAAAAATGATTTGTCAGGTTTTTTCTTGATTTTTGTGGATAGATTACCCTGTTCTCCCTTCTTCCTTTGACATATGTTTGATTTTTGGACCAATGTTCGACACTTTTCCCGAAAGAATTTGGCCATTTCTGTCAGGTTCTTTCAAAATTAATTGGCTTAATAGGGATATCGACTTGGGTTCCAGGGTCGTCATTGTGCACCCCAGAATTAAATTCTCTGGATTTGCAGCAAACGAGCTATGTTCTAACCGTAAAAATGGAACTTTAGTACAATTTATATCTAAATGCCATTATTTTTTAGATTCGGGCGACGCATACCTATCTCGGCTAGTAATATTTGTGCTGGAGTTACTCTCTTGTTGAGCGTCATCCCGTTCTTCAGTAAGATATTATTATTAATTATAATCATTTTTTGTTTTGTTTTGGAAATAGAATGTGTAATAGAAATTTGGCGGTTATAATTGTTGCAAAATGTTGCATGTTGGTGCCTGTGCTATATCAAATATCGCGATAATGGAATTTGTTAAACCTATATTAGGGCCTTGTGCTTCGTATTCCAAACCGTGAAAAACAAATTTACTCATTTGCAGCCATGTAATACTATTAATTATACGATTCAACGTGAAATGGTACATACGTTTAATCTCATCCTTTACCCCCTTTCTTTACAGTCCAATCAAACATAAATTTAACTGCTGTCACAATCGCATGCAGTGTCATCGGCAAAACGGCGATTGTCATGGCGTTTGCAGCGGTGCTCGTTTGGGCCACGGAACTATTTCCTACGAATATAAGAGCCACGGCTACAGGTTGAGTATTATTGCTTTATCTTTACTATATGAATAATATTGTTAATGATACATGGGAGTTTATACTGGATATTTTATTTCAGTATTATACATCACTATATTCGACTATGGCGTGCTTTATCAACTATTTAGTTTAATGGTCATTTAAAAAAAGTATCAGCCATAACGGAGATCCAACTAACTATTTGAAACGGATATAGCTTGGTTTTTTTTGAATGCTTAATTAAAGTCTTATGTCTTAGACCCATTTACATTCCCATTATTGCAGGTGCTTGTGCTGCTTGTGGAAAAGTCGGCATCATCGTCTCTCCGTATGCCAGAATATTGGTATGCTTTACTTTGTTATTCTTATTGCTAGACAACTGTTAGCGAATATGTTGATTTGATTGTTATTGATATAAGACAATTTGTAACTCTCAATGCTCTGTCCACAATATGTATTTTGTTCAACTTATTATGATATGGCCAAGTTTTTATAGGCATGTATCAGGGATCCTGATCATGCGAATAATTTTCACAATAAAATAAATAACTTGCAAATTCAATTGCACAGTCAAACATGTCATACGAGTGTTTAAAAAGACAGCATATTTATTCATATGGAACATTTCCTGCATCCAATGAAATCGCAAATCAAAGTATATTTTGAGTATCAACACAAACATATTTCAGGCGAGGGACAACCCATGGGTACCACCTCTCATCATCGGGGTCCTGTGTATCACATCGGGACTGCTTTGTCTCATTCTTCCGGAAACAAGGTTCGAGCCTCTGCCAAATACTATAGAAGAAGTCCAGCGTTTCAAACGAAGACTCAAGCCGTAGCCTCGCTAGCTACATCATGTATTACATTAGTTCGATATGGATATGACAAATGAGGAACACGTAGAATCATAAGACTATTAAAAAACTCATACGTGGCTAATTTTTACATCTATTTCACATAATGGTTAAGAGTTCAGAAAAGTGTGGCATCTTGTTTTGTTGTTGCTGTTTGGTATATCAATCATAAGCTTGTACGCATATGTCAGTTATATTTGAATACTAGAAAGAAAATCGAATTAATAGCAGTAGGTTTTTTCATCTTCCTAATCTGTCTCAGTATAATCTATCTAATAGTTATATAACAAAAACACGTATTTAGCGCGTCGTTTAGGTTTAAGGTTTTATTTCGGTATCTTTTCTGGCGGATCAAGACCTACTCGAGTGCATTTCGTTTTTTATATGAGGACACTCAACGATTTATTCGGGTAAATGTTTATTCTTGCAGCAGCTCTTCCTTCCTTGAAACTTTTTCAGAACAGAACATTTTTTTTCGAAAGGGTTATTTTACTCTCGGATTTTATTTGTAAATTTATCAAACAATGCAGATGTATCTGAATTGAGTCTCTGTAAACAAATCGGTGAGATAATAACCTAATAACATTTGATTTTTTGAAATCTGTATCCTGTAGCAGATTGACTTTTTGCTTGCAGTAGCTTTTCATGTTTTTTTGCTTGTAACTTCAGAATAAACATTTTGATGCAAATCAGCGTATTATGCTTAATTCAAAGATATCTTATCATATTCTGCTTAAAAATAAAAATATTGAGATCAATTAAAAAAACAAATCGTTGAATGCCCTTTTTTATACCACCATCAACTATTTCTACATATATTCATATGTAACAATATAAAATCTATTTCTGTAAACCATCTCAACAATCTTGTATTATATGCAATATAAAAATTCTTAAAACAATTGAAGGGCTCCGTGCAACAATGTGTTAATTCTGAAATTGATGTTTCGAGAAAACTCGAGCTAAAGTTATTAAAATAAAACCAAGCTAGCATTGTTATTTATAGGCCGATTTCTATGTGAAAAGTATGTGGCGAATACATTTACTCACACGCATTGCAATGTGAAAATAAATTGTAAGAAAACATATCAATTAAGTTTTATTAGTGAAAAGAATGAAACATTGACCATGCAAGTCTATAAAACACGTTTTGACTTGATCATTCTTAGCGTGCAACAAAATGTTAAATTCAATTCCATTGGTCTTATACAGTTAACTGAAATTTAACACAATGTTGCACGCGAAAACGGCAAAACACGAATTATGCTAAGTAAGTAAAACATTTTGTTGCACGGTAATAATCGCGCAAAAAGCGCGCACTATATAAGCTATATTAGACTTGTGCTAAGTCAATATAACACAATGTTGCACGGAAATATTTTGCGAAAAGTGTGTGCTATATAAAACAACTGAGGCTTATGTTAGGTAAATAAAACATTTTGTTGCACGCGGAATGTGAAAAACCTAGCACTTAACACAATGTTGCACTGAAAAAATGTTATCTATAGGGATAGATAAGATATAAGCTTTACACAAATGATAGATAATATCGACATGAGTATATTCCAAGTAAAATATCCAAACCATGCTAAGTAGACTTAACACAATGTTGCACGGAGCCCTTCAATTATAATTTGTTATTCATATTACTAACAAAGGCCCCTTCTTTACAGTAGACTTAAACTTTGATTCGTGAAACGAAAGTAATATTTCGACCCGTTTGCGCAACGTAACGTGTTTGCAAATTACAGTCGCGGATGGTTGTTGGTTTGTAAATGAACATTTCAAAGCGTTTTGAGGGTTGAAATCAATTTGACAAGTGACCATGTGTATCACAGATTAATAAATACTTTTACCAGCCGCTTTCTAAAATAGTATTTGATATTTTCATTTGTTCTTTTGTATGTCCCTTTTAGTATCAAGTAGTTTCCTAAAATAACTTTTACATGTATAGATTAATGAAGATATACATTTGGGAAAGGGAAACACTTTAACATAAATAATATAATAATAACGTCATTATGACTTTTCATTCATATAACATTAACAAAACGTGCGATACCACCTCCACTAATATTTCGCGAGATAATATAACATCGATAAATGATAGAAGAGCAAGGCCACTGGCACCAGCTGATAATGAAAAATATAACTTTTTTAGCTTGACAAATACAATATCGCAGAACTATAATTATGGGATCTCGCATTCAACCATAGAATCTACCCTTACAGCACCCTTCTCAAACGAAGGTCATCTTTGCTTTGGCGTCAGTCAAACCTTTTTCCGCTTTCTTATAAAACAACATGTGATTCTTTTATGGTTCTTATAGGTGACTTTTAGAACTTAAGAGTCGGCTCGTTTAGCGCAAATGACATTTTTCTATGGCAATGTTACAGAGTTGACGAATCAAATACAAAGGCTAAGCTAATAATTGTCTTTATGTTTCCGTTAGTTTTTGTTTCCAAAGAAAAGGGCGTGCTTTCACTTGTGAGTTGAAAATTAGTGTTTGGCTATGTGATTTAACATTTGATTGATGTGTGATTTGACTTGGCATTATAGAAAGCGGGTTTCTGCTTCGTCAAGTTCTGTTTTCAAATTTCGGACTTTCAAAAATGTCCCTTTTATTATTTTTTGCATTTTACGGGGTTTATATATAAACAACGCTATAATCAACGTTATGACGTGGCATGTGAGTATTTATTCATGGTAGCAAAATAACGTATTAACTATTCTCCTTTTCAACGAAGATCGTGCTTTCTTGAATTTGAACACAAAAATCAATGCCTTATGGATATGATATCTTATGAATAATATCGCTTTGCAATACGGTAAATGTGCATGAGTTTGAGCGATATATCAACTTGATAACTTTGAAAAGCTGTCGCTTTGGGCCCGCCTTGTCACCTCAAGGTCACGGGTTCGTATCCGACCTGGAGTGTGTAGCTGGAGATTTCGGCTAGTCTTTTGTCACAGGCTTACGGAACTGCAAATAGGTTATCTGCCTATAGCCAGCAAATCTGAAATCACCCATTGTCACAAAGTCCAGGACTTTCTTTAAGAAAAACAATTTAATAACTAGATGGAAGGTGCTCATTTAGAGCACAATTATCTACAATCTTTTTCTCTTATACATATATGACTGTTTATATATATAGACTCTTTTCAGTAAGCTATCCTTTATTTTGAAAAAATTTAAATAGAGTCAAATTAGTTTTTTTTAAATATTTGAACTAATCTGGAAAAGGTTTTTGTAACATAATAGGGTACATTGCTTCTATATTAGTTCAAACCCTTATCCAAGTGCGCAATAGTTTGGATTTAAATCAAATATATCATACCAAGATATAACTATAACTATTAAAATGTTAGTTATATGATTTGAGGTACTGCATGCTTTGAGTATTGATTATGTGTCACAGTGCTTTTATAGCGAGAGTTGCTCTTGCACAAATGTCTGGCAGTTATTGATCGTATGACGTCAGTGACGTAACTACAGTGTTTTAAACTGTTTTTCAGTGAGGCGATTAAAAAGGCCTTTCCTAGCAAGAGTTGGCTCTGTTTTTTTTAATAAATAATACCTATATAATATAGTAAATCGAATTCTAAACTACCTATGCTCCATGTCTGACATGTATTTTATATTATTATAAGTATTTCACGGTGATCTTCGACATTTAATACATCGAAAAAGGGATCACGGGAAGGGTGGTGGAATTTTCCCTAAAACATCGAGTGATCGCAATACCTGCATATTTTCGTAAACGAAAAGATTGCAGATAATTATACATTGAAAAAAAAAGGAACTCATACATGTATGCCAACTCCATTCTCAACTTATGTCCTCGCTATCATTTTGAATCACAACAAATTCTAATATACCTGTACGAAGTTTTAAATTGCTCTGTGCCTAGGTTTTATTGCTTAACATTTCAATGGAGCCTTAGCATACAGTTTGTGAATAGCTCTCAACTACTTGTAATAGTATAATTAACAGTAAATTAGTTGCTCTTTTTATACCGGGCAGTGGCGCATGTTCTAAATCAGAGTGTACTGTTTGACATGACGATAGATAAACGTAAAATATTTAGAAATTAACGTAAACAGCTTCATTATAAATCAAAGGCCAATCGGTGTAAAAGACAGTACTTTATCATGAGTTTGCTATTATATCTTGGATTTGTAATAATGGATATTGGGCTTATCTGTACGAAATCGTAAACCATTGATTAGCAGGAGGAACTCTCGATAATAACCAACCGAGTATAAAGTGTACTTCACATAACATTTGTCTCAAATGTTAAGTATTCTGCTAGAGTCAAGCAATGGGATAGTCTCCTCGAAAAATGTACAGAACAGAGAAAACACAAAAGGCTTCGATAATTATTTTTCATATCGCCTTTTGTTAATACCTCGCGGGACAGCTTGCCCATTAGGGGTTAAGCTCTCGAAGCTTAGTTGACGTAAAAGCAATTGGGCGGCCCCGCGCCTATCTTATTAAGCAAATATGAACGAGAATATATTCGAGAGTTTGGCGGATAAAAGAAAATTGAACAAGCTATGGTAATGGATTCATACGCCTGACCAGGGCACTTGTGGCTAATCAGTCATATGCAGTTTATCATCGCTCAGATGCATTGCACACTTTTATGTTCAGACACAAAAAAAAAAACGGAATAAAAAACGGGCAACTTAGTTTGCATTTAAACAAGTGTGTGTGTCATCAATATTCATGCTTCGAATGAAGAGGTTGTAACCAGTAGCCTTGTTGGGGACCGGTGCGCATATGTCGCTGATTTCGAAACAGGCGAATGATGAGACACAGCTAAAGGCATGCAGTGATATTATTCATTCGCTGGTTTAGACACATAAATGAAATTGACTGTTGAGGGGGTAGAACAGTAGTTAGAGAGCTGTGGACTGTGTTGGATATAATTTACCAGTTTATTGACTGTTTGAATAGATATAAAACATAATATAAAAGAAAAAATCGTGATCATTGATTGAAATTTAATATGGACATAATGACGCTACATAGTTGAGTTTGCTGTTGACAATTTTACATACATTCGAAATGGATAAATTTTATATATGCTGTCCTTCCCGGACATGGCTAGCATTTGTATTTATAATTATAGCTCACTTTCATAGAGCAGGTAAGCTATTTCTAAATCTATTTTTGCTAAAATTAAAAACGATTAAGGTTGAATTGGTGAAAGTGTTAATAGATATGTTGGCTTGAAGCCTTTGAACGTTTGAAACATGTCCCTCTTCAACGATTACTTCAGTATGATTTTGTAAGTTTTATGCATCTCGTGTAAATGACATTTTTATTTCTGGTTCAATCGGACATTTAATTACGTTTACATTTAATTGTAGAATAAAATGCGCAGAAATTAATTTTGGGTGTTTCATTGTGAATAAAGTATCAATCACAGTCACATCAAAGCGATATTTAATGAAAACATATTTTGTTCGCCTAACAATGCGCTTATATTATTACACTGGGCTTCGTTCCAAAACACGAACAATAATGTCTATTTTCGAAAGGGCGCCTTTGAAAGATAAACCATTGTAATTTTTGTTTTTGTTACCTAGAAACTTTCAAAGATGCATATTGTGAAATTTCTATTAAGGCCCATTTTTTAAATATTCGCATACATGTACATGTACACGTATATCATATCAACAAGTTCATTATGTCGTTATGAGATTACCCAACTTAATAACGCAAGATTAGTTGCAATTTATTAATATTAACTGAGAAGATCGGACCTATCAACGAAAATGATATCCATGTCGCAAGAAAGGTAATACTGCGATTTGCTTTGAGAAACGATAAGTCAAAAAGCTCTTTAAGTAGATAAAACGCTCCATTTCTAAAATCTGAACAGTCCACTTGATATCGAAATGACCGAAACATAGAAAGCAGAGCGTGTGAAAGCCCAAGATGTTTATGTCAAGGGCTGTTGATTGCATGTTAAGAGCCCAGCGAGATTTTACTGGGCGCATAAGAATAGCGTTAACGGGCAGATAGTATAAGATAAGGTGTTTTTGTACGGTGTACATGCTGCATAGATGTATGAACAGCAAAACAAATTTTCTTTTGGCAAAAGACAATAATACTTTTGTTTTGAATATATATGTATAATCAGGTGACGAGACTTACACCAACGAAAATGGCCCTTTTATGCTTTTTAGTGCAAAAATGCTAATCTATTGGTCATTCATTATAGCTCCATTCAGTAACACTTTAAGATATGGATCATGTTAATCTCATACGATAATAACGCGACAAACATTCCACACATAGGCAAAATTGTTATATAATATAGAATAGTCATTATCTCAATATTGAATGGTCATTTTCCGCAGTTTTCTGTCTATCTTGTACCGAAAACCTTAGCATAACTACGACTGAACAACAAAATATATGTTTAATTTAATATGTTAAAATTGTTTTTATGGCCGTGTGAATAAATCACGCTCAATATTCATTGCACCATATTAAATATGAAATTAGATGTTTGATTTAAAAGGCAGTTTTCGAGATGAGCTACATGTTTTTTTTTTCAAAATGTTACGTAAGATGAAATTTTAAGCTTGAGATCTAAAAAGTAAATGTCCCTTAGCAGTAGTGATAAACAGCTTCATATTACATATAAATAGATATACATGTTTATACGCGGTAAATGTGCACCTGGTTTTTATTATTGTTGATAAGCATGAATCATAAACATATTTCATACCAATTATTCAATTTGCAACATAGTCGACTATCGCAACATTTATACCATATTAATTTCCGGCAATTATTGCGCAATAGGAATGGATATACTGACCTACATAATTATCACATTATTATCATTTATATATGTGTATGCCTATACCTATATGATGCAATAAAATATGTATGTTGCGGATGGTATTATAGTAGGACATTCGGAAATGACCCCCTTTTATTATATACAGTAGAAGAAATCCAATTTCTATTCACCAAAATATAAGGTCGAGAAATAACCAAAATTGGCTGAATTGGCTCTAAAGGAGCGAGCAATAAAAGGCCGTTTATGGCAGGTTACTCTTGGGTAAAGCGGACTCTGAAAGCTTTTGTTTCTCCGCTACATTAGCAGATAATTGACAGATGTGTTCAAATATGGCCAAAACACTTGCCCTTTTTATGCTTTTACAAATATGATATTTATTACCGTAACTTTATTATGATTCTCTTTTTTGGAGTAACTGCACACTAAAACATTGTTTTCAAAGCGATCAAATTACAATGGACGCAAACGCGTGAAATTTGAGCTGGCTTGCACTTTGAGAGAACCTTGTTTTGACCCGAGTTAGAACTAAAGGCCCTATACGTGAGAGAGCGATAATCACGGTTCTATTATCACCTGAACTTACATGTATGTCACAGTGACACCCATTGTGCCAATCAATCAATGCACATCGAGGTTGCTACACAGGATCGTCTTTGTCTCCCATGGCAACCGGAACTAGCGACGCCGCAGTCTAAGCGAAGGCGACTGTCATGGAGACATGGTTGCATAAGCGATACTTTATCCTTCGATGGGTTCGCTTGACATTAGGATTGGTTTTGGGTGCTAAAATTTTATCACGAAAATCAGATGGTAAACAATATTTCGCCTTAACTGATAACTACAAGATACATTATTTTATGGCAAAAACCACAACAAATTGTTAGCAATACAAAAACAACTTCAGTTTTACTTTCATATAATGGACGGCGAAATGGTTTTAACAAAACTAATGTTACAACAGATCAAAGTGTTTGAACAATTTGGAAAATTTGCTGGAGGCTATTTTCATAAAATCGTCATAGCATTGGTCTACACCTCATAATAATACCAGGAAACCTGCAGAATATATTAAACTGAAATTAATGTGTTTGAAAGCTTATCAAATTTGACTTACGATTAGGGATGTTGATATTTGATGCATGACATCATTTAACTTTTGTGAATCCCCTTTTCACTATTTGAATATACTCAAATCAATACATTGTTATGGCCAATAATGGGACACCTATATTTTAACGAGGAGGTCATGTGTTGGTTATTTTACGCGTGAATTATGGTTTGAAGAATAATTTTACAAATATGTTTCTAAATGGCAGATGATCGGCTTCATAAATGATTAAGTTCTAAATTTATTAGAAAAATATTTTACAGCTATGCAATTCTTTATAATAATTCAATTTTACTTTTTAAAATTTATAACTCTATATTTTATCAATATGAATTTATAATGAATTCATTATGCCAAGTTAACACGATTTCAAACTGTGCACGTTAATTAATTCTTATATTTCGAAGAGGAAGATACATCAATTTTTAATACAAGACACCAAAAACTCACTTTATATTCCGTCAATGCCAACTTCTTTGTTTCTTTTTTTGCGTTAAAAACAATATCTCATGAATGAAGGTGATAAAGGAAGAGTTGGGCAAACTACTTCATTGTAGAATGTTACCTGTATAGTTATTCCTTAAATATGGGAAGGGTCATGTATCAAAGATTTCAATCTAAACCAAATTTACAATTGTCACGCAAGACAAAAGTGAATGACTGATTGAATCTTGATAGAAGGTTCGATTTCATGCCTATATATTGTTTTTGCTTTCGTGTCCTTTACATTTAAAAGAGAAAAAAAACATTTTTGAATATTCCAGCTAATTATTGCAGTGCCAAAACATTACCTTGGTCTTTTGGTATCATGCAAATAAAATAAACTGTGGTATAATTGATGTGAAATAAATTATACGTCTAGCACTTCAACATAAAGGCCATTGAAACAATGTTCGGCGTTTTTCAATCAGTATAGTCTTGATAACAGCGTTTCGTAGCAAGATGCGACGTCGCGAAAACGTTAGAAAACCATTGCAAACACGTAAAAACGATTTCGGGACGTCGTTACGTTGGCTCTCCTAGAAAATCCTGGTAACATCAAAGTTAAGATTTACGGTTTAATGCATTACTTCAATTTAACAGCGATCAATAATAGCGACATCCCAAATGCAACGTTCGTACCAACGTTTCAATGACGCCCAAATAATCAACCAACATGGGTTCCTTACCACATCGCGTGGCTACCTTCATCTTCGTGTATCTTTCGATTTCGAATGGCATCGCAATACATTGACTTTTGTTCGGGACATAAGAGTCACTTTCTTGTGTTCATTAGTAAACATAAGCAATCAACCGTCATGTGTCGTCGGGATGTTAATGCTCATAAATTGTGCTTATGGCGACCGTTTATGTTGGTATTATATGCCGTGAATGTTGCGGGAAGTCATAAGCTGGGTCCAGTATATGGATGAGTAAGAAACAGAGGGAAAGAGAGAGATAGATAGATGGATAGAGATAGAGAGAATAAAAATGAATGAGCTTTTACATGGGGAGATGCGATTGGACAAAGAATCAGAGATCGAGATAAGAAGAGAGAGAGAGAGAGAGAGAGAGAGAGAGAGAGAGAAAGAAGGGGTGGGGGGAAGGGAT
>LQRL01085029.1:0-10094 GCA_001703475.1 Hydroides elegans
CTTGTAATTTTGTTTTCCACCACCATCCCCACCTCCACATGTTATATGAGTGGATATGTTTGGTTGTTATTTCTAATCTCTGTAATATTGTTTGGATTTTACTGTTACATCTTACTTTAAGTATTTATTCAGTTGCATGTGTTTATATATTATCTTGGATATTGTATTTATGTGGCGGCCATTTTTCGCCTAACTTTGGGTTTTCACTGTTATTTCTCAATATTCCATTTAAATCTTAATAAAATAATGCCAAGTTTACGATTGGCCGAAAAGGCAATAGAAATTTCATTATCTAGTTTGCATTACAATTATTCAACAATCTGCAACGCAGACAAAAAATAAAATTTGTCGCGCTAGCCCAAAAATAAAATTTTCACAAAAAGAGTAAAATTTGAAAATGGTCTTAAATTTTTGGAAGATGATTTTCTGGAATCTACTATTGTAATGCGTGCCAAATACTCAATTTAGCGTCGCTATCGCCGAAATTGACCTCAAAAAATGAGTTTTTAAACAATTTTCGGCTGAAACTAACTGGTTTTCTTGCTCATAATGAGAAGCGCGATCAAGGCAGTCCGAGTGTTTATGCGAGGCGCGAACGTTCTTTAAATCCCAACAATGACCAAACAATCTGTCGCCGTATTTGTACTAGACACATAGTAAATAATTCGGGTATTTTTCGCAGGTTTTAAGTGCGATTTTGTGTTCGTGCTAGATTTTCTTTGACGAACATGTGCCTCAAGAATAAAAGACATTTTTTTGACAAGGCCATATTGATCTTTGAAAACTATGCATTATTTACCTTAATATTCTTTGAGCGACAGGTCATTCAGCATAAACACTTAGCAAAAATGCATAAACACTCTTTTGAACTGTTCGCATGTTTTTATAGGCGAATCTTACAGCATAAACATACCTTTAGGTGCGAAAACCGATGAACACTCTTGTTGACTGTTCGCGCATAAAAAAGCGTGATTTTTTTTCATTCTGTACAGAGCTTAACGCCCCCATTGTACCAATTTAGGACGTCGAGTTTATGGTTAAAGTTAACATTTTTCACATCTTTCGGATGTCAGATATCAACGGAGATAGGACGTCAAAACATCAGGCCAGGCACACTTTCATACATGCCCAGTAGATACTCTTAATAGGACGACAGGTAGTGACGTCGAGAGGACGAGATAAGGACGTGACTATGCAGTTTGGGTGGGTGCGTCTCGGCCCTATTACCATAAATAAAAACAAAATAGTCTGAAAGAAACGAATAGTTTCTCAGAAGTCATTGTAGAATATAGTTCCCCGCGAATATAGCACGAACACCGTGTAAATCAAGAATTATTTGGTATAATCAGTTGTTTAAACCACACCGCACTTTTAATATATGTTTTTTTTTAAAGGAACAAAATGTACAATCATCAATTAACCCAAATAAAGATATTTAATATTTGATAGTTATGATTGATCCCATGTAAGAAATGTTATAATACTTTTTAAAATATCAAAATCTAGCATATTTTATCGATCGATCAGAGCAGATTTGTACTATATTTACATGCCAATACAACATCTGGGTTTAGATTTTTCTTAAAGCACGGATAATCTGCATCTGGGTTTAGATTTTTCTTAAAGCACGGATAATCTGCATAGTAAGGCTCTACATTTCAAAATCTGGGTGCTTTCTTTGTAAACTCGGTGTGTAACCGTGGGTATACCGGACATTGCATTAATTAAAATCAATATCTATACCATGTACATGTAGACTCTATCTTCTTTGGTGCTTCCGTATGGAAATAAATGCTATTAGATGCCGTAAAATGAAATGATTACTTTGATAGTTATGTTAGAACCACTAGGGTATATCTAGTAGGTCTATGGTTAATCTTGTTCATTAAAAATGAACATACACGATAGCATTTTTTTCTAAATGTTGTGAATGTAAATTTCACTAAGTGCAACACATTTTCTACTGACAATGCTTGGCGTTGTTTTGGCTACCTTCTTATATTTATATTTTGCCATAAAGAATTTATTCAAATGCGTTTAATTAGGATAAAACAAACGTTTAGGTGTCTACTGAGTAGTGATTGTAGCAGCATTGTATAATTGCCTGAGAGTGCTCGAAGATTCTTTGAAAATTCTTTTATTTAATTGAAGACATGCCTGATAGAAAGTGCCAAATATGGATCTGGTTTGCGCATATTTGTATAATGGTTCTACTATCTAGGACATCATGGCACGTACCAAATACAGAATTGATATATTTCATTTGAAAAAAAGAGAAGTTTTATAAGGGAAGTCGACTAGTGATTCCTTTTCAGAATGAAATTGTGCAGCTATCTTTTATTCAGAAAATGAGTATTAATTTTTAAAAAATCATAAACAAAAACAGAATTTCAAATTAGAATTAACTTCATGTCGATTCATTTCAATTTGTCAACATTGGTTCTGTAATGTTATCAGAAGTATCCCAAATTGGACGGACGTAAACAGGGTTTTACCTTGGCGGTCGCACGGTCGCGTATGCGACTAACTTTTGTGTCGGGCGACTAACTTTTCAGAGTTAGTCGCCCGACGCGCGACTAACTTTTTGGCTCATTTAAAAATAATTTCCTGATTAAATATTAATTTAGGCAGAAATCAGTTCAAACTTGAGCATCGCTCGCGCCTTCGGCGCTCGCATTATGGCTTTATGCAGGGATGCATTTGGGCTGCGCCATTGGGCAAATGGCGCAGAAAAATTACGGGTGCATTTTTGGGAAAACAGTGCGCCCGTCATGGCGCACTCTTTTCTCTTCGGGCGCACTTTTTGAAAATGGGTGCGCCCGACTTTTCGCGTGTTCTTTATATTTTTTGAAAAAATTGTTTCCCTTTTACTTGGTCAATTTGTTTTTGTCTGTAAAGTGCACAATGTAGGTTGGCCAGCGTCAGGGAAAATCAGGGAATTTCACAATCAATTTTCAAATCCGGGAAAATCACGTAATCTCGCCCTTTTTGAAGTAAATCAGGGACGCATCAGGTGATTTCCTTATGGATAAGGGAACAAATCAAGGATATATGATTTTTTTTGTTTGATTTCCCTGAAAATGTTTTTGAATTATAAGTTAGGTTTTTATGATTTCCTTGAAAATTTTCGCTCGCGCCTTCGGCGCTCGCATATGAAAAGAAATCCATAGGAAAATTTGTGGCTTCGGCGCTCGAATATTGAGTAACTATAGTAATAGTTATGGTTTTATATACCAGTACCAGATCTTTCTATGTCATTATCAATCTTGGTTCATGGACAAGAATAAGGGGCAAAACAGGGAATAAAATCTGACCATGGTAGTTAAAATCGATTTTTGCCTAGATATATGGTCTTAATGTTTTGGTGTATATCAGTGGGCGCACTGAGAAAATCTCGGGCGCACTTTTCGAAGAGGAGTGCGCCCGTGGGCGCAAGATTTTGTCTGGCCAAATGCATCCCTGTTTATGTATCATAATTCACTCGAATCTGGGAGTACCATTACAGTTATGGTGTATCATCATCATTCATCTACCCATACTTGAGCGTAATGGGGTTTTCGGGCGCCGTTCAGTGTCTTAACGTAACGCGCCAAAGGGCGCACTATATTTGAAGCGCCAATTCATCCTTCAAGTGGGTCTTGTATCGATCTGGATAATTATATAATTTGAATGATTCTATTACCCTCGACATGTATTACGGCTAAGAAAAACCCGGGCGACTAACTTTTCGGTCGGGCGACTAACTTTTTGGAGTTAGTCGCCCGAGCGCGACCATCAAATTGCGGTTAAGGTAAAACCCTGCGTAAATAATATGATTTTTTTTTCTATATGAAAATGAGTAAAGCGCTTAAACAGAGAAGAGTCATTTTACATATATGCCACAACAAATTAGGCTTAGTTTGCTTTAAATACAACGCTAATTGGCAAACGACTTACTTAGGAAAGACAATGTAATTGCTTTTCATTATGTCTAATTAGTACATCAGGTGCTTTCATATTGTTCCTTAGCTTTCACTATTTTAAGTTCGAATTTTAGGGAAAGTGTCAAGATGAGAATTTGTGTTATTTTTTGTCACCGTGAAAGTTACTTCGTTACAGTAGTGTCAAAGTTCAACATTGGATGCGGTAATCAGCCGGTACACATGTTTAAGAATGGAACCGAGGTAGGGATGGGTCGGGGCCCCGAAACCCCGGGGCTCCGTCGATGAAAGTTCAGCCCCGGGGCGATATTTGACCCCGGGGCCCCGTCGTCCTTGATGACCTTTACTTTTAACAGCACAAAGGAAGGTAAAATTAATCAAAATCAAGCAAATATTAAACACAGTTATATGAATTATTCATATTTGACCTATTTATACATTTATTTATGCAGTGATATATAAAAACTGTGTTTTCAATGAATTCACAATCCTGATCTTAAGAAATCTTATTATTTGAAATATAGTTTAAGTCAAGGCTTGCTGTAACATTAATAGATAGGGTATCGACGGGGCCCCGCGACGGGGCGGGGTTTGAGTCAAGGGGCCCCCGGGGTCGAAAATATGGCCCCGATCCATCCCTAAACCGAGGTGTCCAAAAGAAGCTTTATGTGGTTGGATTGACATCAATTGAAGCAGCATAAGAATAATTCGACAGAGTCTAATTTGAATAAAAAGCGCAGCGCAGAGGATGAAAGGAGATAACTTTTCAACAATGTTTTGAAACATTCCCCTTTAAATGTATATAACGTTTTTTTCCGGAGATTGTTTATCATTCACTACTTTCCCACAGACCTATTAACCTCGCAGCTAAGGCTTTGGATGAAAATTACCCAAGCTATTTATATTTGCTACCTTAGATTAACTTACTAATTAGCTTTACTCGATACACATCTTAAATAGTTTTTCCTATGTAAAGGCTTTAAAATTGCAAACATACCTGTGATTTCAGTTTAAAATCGCTTTGAATCACAAAGGCAAGTAAGTAAGCTGATGTGGTTCTACTTCCTTGTGATAAACATGCTATCATATTGTATATTTATTTCAAATAATTACGCAATGCAAATCATAAAAAACAGTTTGATTTCTTTAAATTCTTATTTATATATATTATTTTCAACTATGATTTAAACTTCAAATAATAACGAACTGGTTAAATGCTATATATGTTGATGCTATTTAATCGAATTTAAAAGCAACCTCCCCATTAAACTTAAACAAGGTGTACTTTTACTTAACTAACTTAATATGTTTATATTGTTAATTATATACATATTTTAGTTAGCCCTTGTATTTTATTCATTAACCACATTTACATATAACCGTCTTAACCAAAATCGTAAGCTTATAAGGTCGAGGACGTCTCCCGAAACGGAGAAGTTTCCGTTTCGGGAGACGGGCGTCTCCGTTTCGGGAGACGTTTGACAGATTTCGTTTATTTAGGGACAAATATTTAAATGGGTAATTAAACAATGACATACATTAAATTTCACAATTTTATTTATTTATTACATTACATATACTTTAATGCATAAAATACGAAAATACCACAATATAACAAGTGAAACTAAACAAGATATGGCGTCCTAAACATAGATGAATGGGAGAAACAATTACATTATTGAATTAATCAACTTTCTATTTTGATTCATAATTCTAGAAACAAAAATCGGGTAAAAAAACAATAATGGAGATTCAAGCTGATATACTCATATAAACACTGACGAATTTTCATGAAATTTCTATTCTTTCATTTTGTTGGACATGCATTTCTTTGTGAATCTTTGCTTCTTGAGATGCGAGATAAAATATATGTCACTTAATAAACGAAATCTGTCAACCGTCTCCCGAAACGGAGACGTCCTCGACCTGCTTATTGCTCGCATGGCGCCTTCATCTATGTCAGGCATTTATTTGAAACTTGCAAATAGCAAATCGATTTCTATCTCTACCAGCATAATTCCTCGCCATTTTTGTGTAAGTCCTCTCCTATCCTAACATTAGAGTCTATTGAACTCCAAAAGCAGAAAACCCGCCCTTAAAGGGAAATCCAATGCTACAGAAATCGCGGAATACATTAGAATAAGGTCTCGCTGACACCATATCGGAGCCATCCAACCATAGAGGTCCGTTTATAACTGAAATGCATCAATATTTATGTAACAAAATATTGATGTAATATATTAAAGATATATAAGAGAAACACAATTAAAAATAGTTTTATTCGTATTCGCGCTCGCATTTGCTATAGTGAGTTCGCGAATTAATATGTATTTCAAAAATCACTCCCGTTTATCATATATTCGCGTTCTTAGAATTTGATGCCTAAATCATAGAGGACCATTCCCACACTTTTTTGTTTTGAAGTCAGTCACCCGATACCCTAATAATCGCTATAGTTTCTATCATATAGAGATATCAACCGATGTTCAACTGCTGCCAATAATACTGAATAAACACTAAACACTGAGATAATACACACAATTGGAGCAACTGAATACAATTTATATAGAAATGGAGTAAAAACAAAGACTGTTAATCGGGTCCTACAATTGTGTTAACAGCAACAACAAAGGGAACATCAAAGAGGCAAATTGTTTTTGCCGCCTTGGTGAAAAATATCTTAAGATAATGCAAAATCTCTAATAGGCTTCTTTAAGATATTCGGTTCTGTTATTGTTTGATATTATGTGACATTTACATGCTGGTTTGTAAACCGATTAAAGCAAATAACAAGGCCATATTCTGATTGAAAATTATTTTTGTATGTTAAATTAAATAGTTTTTTTTTTATTTACTTTGCCGTTGTTTTGAAGAACGTTGTATCGACTATGTCACGAAAATATAGCTTTTAGTAATTGTAATATCAAAACTAATATAGAAATTACCACTTACAAGTGAAATTCATCGATTAGATGTTTATACTTTAAAAGCATCGAAGCATAGATAACGCATCACACCGTCCATATTGAAATGCGTTAAAAATAATACTTTAAGCAAAATGCGTTAAAAATAATACTTTAAGCAAACCATTCTAATGATTGCCAAAGTGAGAGTGTGAACTTTTTTTTTATTTTATGAAGACCGCATTCTTCTCTGCATCTTAATATGCAATTAATTACTAATTATTATTATACAGAACATCCCTGAGATAAACACCAGTGGAACACAAATATAATCTATCGCTAAAGCACTTCGTGAAAGGTTAAATCCTTCGAAAACCTAACAACTCAATCTGCGAAACAACATACATCTAGTCCCGAAACTGCACCGATTAAATATACTTTAAACGGTCCCTTAAGGCTCTAATCACAGTTTTTCAAATAAAGATTAAAACCATTAAAACGTTTTCAAGCATTTACGAATAAACACAAACTCATATGTTTTGCATACCAGCGTCAGCGATTTTCTCACGATTCCCGATTCATCCTGCGGCCAGATGACACGATTGTTGGCCGATTAATTGAGACATGATGAGCATCGAATCCCTTCTAGGCGAAAGGCAGCCGCGGCGATTTTACCCAACCAGACAAACAGTGAACACTTAACATC
Organism: Hydroides elegans; assembly: GCA_001703475.1. NCBI lineage: Eukaryota > Metazoa > Annelida > Polychaeta > Sabellida > Serpulidae > Hydroides > Hydroides elegans. Next base: position 7,530 of record LQRL01085029.1, read on the forward strand.
ACATAAACGTTACCATAACGTTACTTGCTAAAGGTTCAATCCCACGTCAAGAAGTAAAGAAGTCGGCGTTACTCTCAAGTGGTAAATATATTGCATTGGATGGAATATGAACTTGTTGAGTTGTAAGTATCCATGTTTAGAGAGTTGGCGACTATTAAGCTCTTTATAGAAAAATACTCTTACGAGATATTTTCAATTATAGCAGCGACATTGAAAAATCAGCCCCAAATTCAACCGACATTTTGTACAAAGTTTGACAACTGGTTTGAACCTGGATGGGGCAACGGTTAAGATCTCAACGTCTTGGCTGCCAGAGGACACAGTGTTGGCACCTCGTTAGCCCATTATTTGTACAATTTAGCGCCATTCCTCGCCTGATTGCTCTCTCTTTCTTTGTGTTTTTGCTTTTCTTTTTTGTTTTTCGTTTCGCGATGCCTTACAGCCAGCAGTCGCTTATCATGTCATTTCAGTAGGGATCCTGACACATCCTGAAGGCGTATAGAGCGGTATAAGACAACAAACTGTGCTATTAATTGGACCTCAATGTGCTAAGTAAGCGATTGTCCTCGGGTATCTTTGGATTGTAGATTTCTTAAATATGGTACACATTCAAAGCACATCCGATGTCTTATAGAAATAATAAATTCCAGGCCAAAAAATCAAATGAAATCAATTTAATTTCATTTCAATTCTGACATCGGAGCCTGTATAATATTACATCAAAACCATTTTTGGTTCGCAAAGATGAAATTCGAGTTAGGAAGTACAAATACCCCAAGATATTTTAATAATTTACTGTTTAACACGTGGAATAATAGAGGCATGATCGTAAGTATTTATATATTTCACTATCAAAGGACATCGTTGACATATGCTCCCAATGTGTTCGGATCTAATGATTTACACTTAGTTTGCTTATGGCAAAAATGTTTAACAATGTTATAGAATGTTATATTTTAAGTTTTGTGACAATTGGTTGCTTAAAAAAATATAACCATTTGGAAAATGAATTTAAAAATGCGAATAACATAGCTTAAGATTATCATTAATTGCGTTTGAGCAACTTTCCAATAAAGGAATATACAGGCATGTTTTAAAAGCGTTTTGCAGAGAAAATCTTCCCTTAACTTAGCAGATATTTGAAAAGTGCATCTTATATAACGTAGCATGAAATTTAACTCATATTAACTTAATGATATCATAATGATGCATTTATATATGTAAATATTCCTCACTCAAAAGTTAAACATTCCATAATAAGGGTCTGTGCATTGGAAAACAATCTTCGTGTGTTAAAAAGACAAAGTTATAAAAAATGTGTTGTATAGATGATGTTTTTTTAGGCGGGATTGAAGTTTCCTTCCCTAAATGAACCGATTTGGTAGGGGTTGAGGTAGTAGGGGCCGAAGTACCTTATTTAGTTAGGCGTTGTTTCAATTGTTTACTTCAGTATATCACCTCGATCATTGAAAATGCTCAGTGACAAAATATGTTTCATTAATATATAATTTTGTGTCATTCAGTTTTTTTGTGTCCTGATGGAAATGAAAAAAAAGAACATATCAGAAAGAACAATAAAGAAAGCCAAAAATAAATATGCAGGAGTCATAGACTAAACAGTCGATAACACTTTGAGATCCTCCCGTAAGGAATCCCGTTTCCACCTCGATGGAATTTGAGCTTCAACACAACACCTTCAAACTGAACCAAATTACATAATCGGTTTTGTCAGATAAATAAACAATAAGCGAAACAGATCTATTATCGTACTTAAATAAATATTCAAACAGGCTCGCCGAGGGGTAGATTTACGGCAATACAATCTGTGAATTATTAAACTGTAACAACAGTTATCATGTTTATAATACAGTCAAATGCTTTCAAGTGCTGCTACATTACAAACAGTTTGTACAAACATGGAAACCTGAATAAAAGCTTAGTATAAATATAAACAAACTTGTTTAAACAATGCGATAATTGAATCCAACTATTAATTCTAAACATTAAGTTTTAATGTGATGCTTAAGTCAATCTGGTTTTAAGTACGCAATAATTTATGCATAGATTAGCAGAAAATAGTTGTGTAAAAAGTAAATATATTTGCTTTGTTAACCTACGTATGCATTGATAAATTACTGAAAAATACAAAAATAAGAAACAATATTGGATACATACAATGTCTATGTGCATTTATTACACAAACTGAATATATTATGAAACGTTATTAATTAATTAATTAATAATTAAATAAACCATCCTTTTTTAAAAATATTTTCTGATCATATTATTAGTTTTGTTTATTTAAATTCTAATTCCTATATAAATCAAGATGATACTAGTTTTCTTAAGAACATATTTATTTCGTGGCGCAAGCAGTAAATTCAAATAAAAACAACTCTTGAATTATTAAAGAAAACGGTGGATTGATGTTCCTAATTTCGTAAAGCGCCACAAAATTACCCCATTCGTTTGGTCAGTAAACACAGATGCATATGGACACTGTTATGATACACCGGAACATTCCTGGTATCTCCCCAATACTCAGCCCCCCCCCCCCCCCCCCCC
>LQRL01085029.1:10308-21448 GCA_001703475.1 Hydroides elegans
TAACGTCACTTTGGCACCTGTTCCTTGTCATATGGGAGGGAGCATGCAGTGGATATTAGGGTTGAAAAAAGGAACCGATCAGGTCTATACTGTAGGTTTTTCGAAGTGAATGATAAATTTGAAAGGTTTTGATTAGACCCTAGTTAGTTAAACATATAAAAAAAAAATAATTAAATTACTTGCTTTTTCTCATTTCATAACCACAGCTATTGTTTATATATTTTCGCGTTCTATGAAATAACAACTGTATGTAAAGTAAATTTATCAAAATTAGGTAAACGTATTACAATTTGATATAATTGTGTTTTCAACATTATGTTGTTCTATCGTATAGAATGGTTTCCTCACACTTATGATTAGCCACTATTGATATTAGATATGGGTAACAGTCTAGGTCAATCATAGCTTTAGAAACAACCATGATAGCTCGAACAATTGGGTGCGCCTTCTCCCTGGAGTGGATCTTGCTTAAGCTATGAACTAATCGACTCAAATTAGTCTTCAAAGCTGGGAAGAGTCTGATCAAGTTCAGCAAAGCCTGATTCCGTGGGAAAGTAATGTTCACCGTTCAGCTTCAATTAACGATACCTTTCTTAATTGATACTTAAATACTGCGTAAGATTGAAGGTAAACGTGCAATTAGACTCTTTAAGTGGAATGTTTTACTAACTAGCTAACTAGTGAATGTTAGCGGATGCCTGCTTAATTGCATCTTAGCATTGTATATGCTTCTTTTTTGACTAACTTACGGACAGTTGTTCCTTTAATTCCTAGTTTTTTGTGCATCATGAGGGATTGGCATACTGATTTCTTATCATGCATTACATGGTAATAGATGCCAACAATAATTATAGTTATCTAATTACTGTTTGTTGCTAGATTTCTGAATGATATACAAATGCGTATATTTCTAAAACTCAAATGAACAATACGACTCTAAAACAAAATTACTGATTTGATACTTTGAACCATTTTTTTATTTATAAGGCATATTGTCATCATTTAAAAATCAAAAGATATGATCATACTAACTGATGATTGAAGCATGCTGTTCAACATACATGTATACAATGCATGTATAATCTTTACTAAATAGCCTAAAATTATGTATTGTTATTATATGTTTAAAATTGTGTATTGTTTTAATTTAAAAATCACATGAATGTGATATATTAAAATAAATTATTTCTACAATTAATAAATAAAATAAACACACAAATGTCTTTCATTTGCGTTATGTTCAAAGGTTAATTTGGTGAACTTTTGATATGAAGTTACTGACAAGATACCGTTGTGATACAGGATTCCAATTTCAAAATCTTGACACTTGTCACGGAACAATATACTAGAATAATTATATTATTTTTCAGATATTATCTCAATCTATAACGAGACAACCATCAGCGCTAGGATCGGGTGGACTCGGGTTAACCATTAGGCGGCAGTTAATCACTTGTTTCCGTTACCAGTTTGCTTTCATTGGAAACAGTGTCGCGTTTCAGTCTGTACTCCTTACTCCTCCGTTCCTGCTGAGCGATAATAGAAGACTAATATGTTTAACAAGACGCGCGGATTGCAATGCAGCAGCGAAAACATGACTCGGAAAATCTGATCGTTGGATCTTTATGCTTAAGCGAACAATGTTTGTTTTGCCGTCTTTAATAAGTTTAGCTTTGTGGTTAATAGGTAAAACAATACGCGAAAAAGAACCGGGAGATCGTTGCGGTATTCGGGTTTTCCGACGTTGCTTGCAACTGTTCCGAATGCGCAGATCACTGGTTTTCAAACAGTTATTGCTTGAATAAAAACATGGATGATTTCCCCTAATCTCAACAGGACATATTACAATCGCCTTAAAACTAATAATGAAAGGATCTAGATTAACAAAGTATGGCTAATGATGGTATTTTAAATCAAACTAAAGCGAGTACTGCGAAGACTGTTCACTGTTTTGACTCTGGCCATACGTCAACGTACAACTCTATTCTCTTTCCTATTTATAATTTTGCATGCAGTTGAATTAGCTTTTTGTAGTTCTATATAAAACAAAGTTTTTTTTTCAAACAAGAAGATTTGGAATTTGGCAAAACGAATTATATATATAAAAAAATACCCCCATTACAATTTATGCTATCATCGATGGAACATTATTATCCATTCTTTCAAACCATTTACATTCGTTTTTTTATATATATATTAAATGTCAAATCAAATATTTTATGATAACACCTAATGTTTTAACTTTATTCTGCTACTACTAGAAACATTTGAGGAATGATGAATTCATAAAGAAAGAACTATTTTTGTGAAAGATAACAATAAATATAATAAAATTAAACAAAATCAAATACATACTTGTATGTATCAAACAATATAGTTTTAATTATGCTGTTTTCATCTGGCTTTTCAAAGGAATAAGAAAATGTCGACGTTGTATTTCATTATTTGCTTCCAAAGTTCCAAAGTAACATACAATATCATTTCGGTTGGAAGAATGCACCATTATTATTCCTACTATATAATTTTATTACATTAGAAAATCGAAACATCTCAAACGCATGCCTCATAAATCAAATTTGATATCTTAATATTTATCTACATAAGAATATATAATAATTAATATAAATAAGCATTTTTGAATGAATAAGCATCCATTGCAGTCCCGCCTATGATTCCAAGTCGAGAACCAATCAGATCCGAGATTGAACTTTTAATAAACAATCGAAATCCACTCCGGGCCTTTTCTTGTACATCAGCATACACGCTGCGTGTACAGCTCATTCGTATAAATACGCCGACAAGGTATTCGAACAAAGATTCAAAAAATGTTCTAAAGGGAATTTGAAATACCAGGACAATTTAAAGCAAAGGACGAGATCTTAACATTTAATAGTTTGGAATTGCATACAACTTCAAAAGTATGTTCGCTATGATTTTAAGTTTTACTCAATAGAATATACAAAAAAGCAACGACAAATCTGAATAGTGTTTATCAAATGAAGAAAACAATTAAATAACAAATTAATTTAAAATCAACAAAGACAATAACAGCAGTAGCTATGAGTTTATCAAAACCGAAACGCTCCTCATTTAGGATAGACGATATATTGTCATTAAAAACCACGTCGCCCGATGAAAGAACGGGAAACTTCTCGGACATCGATGTTGAAGACAAGAGGGAATCCCCAGAAAATATTCATCGCGACCACCTTCTACCAGAAGACTTTTCGCGCGGAATGAACATTATACGTCAACGCCTGCAAATCCAACAACGTAACTCACATAGCTCGCTGCTACAGGAAATCGGAAACCGGAAGCGCCGTCGCGAAGAAATAGCCGAACTCGATTTATCAAAACAACAACAACGAGACGTGATAGGTTCCACTAAAGACTCCATTGACAGCGATGTCGCTTCGAAACTCTATCCTCTTGACAATGACGCGACATCGAAAATCTACCCGCTTGCCCCGCGTGCAACAAAGCTACCCACTTCACTAGAATCCTTAATGCGCACCCATGCACATGATTATTTATTGAAACTTCCGGGCGCGGCTGCTTTGAACCCATGGACAATGCTATCGAATCCGTGCTTACGGGGAGTCGCTGGTATCCTTCCGCCGCCCTTGTTGGAACTTCCGTCGCCCGGCGGAAGTCATCGAACAACGAAGAACTGTATCTGTGGATCGGTCACATGTACTGGGATACACCACAGGGGTGATGGACTATCGCATCATGAGGGTAGGTATTGTGATGATATTATGTGAAGGTTAAGAAAATTTCATATAGGATGAGGATCTTATTATGAGCACTCTAAACGTAAAGTTAAGTAAATTATAAACCCTAATCAAAATATATGGAAAAGGAACCCTTATCAAAAGGAACCCTTATCAAAATATTTGGAAAAGGAACTAACGATTTGGTTGAGTTGGCGATCCATGAATACATGCTTACTAAATAAAAACTAAAAAAATGCATTGAATTAAGATACAAATTTAACGAAAGCCTTTCAAAACATAACGTATTATATTTTCATGGTAAATCAGCGCACCCATACAAAATCAATATAATTGGAATTTACTTAATTTTATATGTATCTAATGGTTCTGAAATGTTCATCCTAATTAATAATCGATAATATGAATGGATATGTATTTTATAAATTTCTTTAACAATTATCGAATGTTTCATATCATGAAATTACTCAGTATATTTCAACAAAAATTATAAATTGAAACAAACGTCATGATACTAAAAACCTAGAAAATGACCTTTCACTCATTTCACTTATATTTTACGTTTATAATTGTCATTTACTACATTTTTATGACGACTTCCTAATTAGGTATGTGCGTGCAAGAAAGTGATAATCGACAAATTACATGAAACATGTACATCTATATCTACCTGCCATATATCATCTATAAGCCATCTGCGATACATACATTTTATGGGAAAACTGAAAAAAATATCTTATACAAAATCATTCTTATGACATTGTCTCAAACAGCACTCATTCCTTATTACACAGGACCTTCCAATTTCCTGCGCCCCGCCCACTCGCCTTCCTCGCCCAATCAGGAGCCTCCGTCCATTCCCATCCCACTTCCGGTCTACGTGAGAACGCGAGATGTCGCGAGTCACGAGCTCGGGGGTTCGAAACCGAAAAAGTGCAGGAGGAGTAGGACAGTGTTTACAGGTAAGGATATTCTGTTGAAATTTCAAATATATTTATAACAATTTTAAGATGATATCCTGGTTTCATGATACATGATCCCCCCCCTCCCATAATATTTCAATATATAGTCCAGTAATGATTATTTTCTAAATAATGTATTACATTAAAAGTTGTGATTTGTAAGTAAAATGTTAGAAGAAAAGATAATCTAATTAGTATCGGTTAGCTATCAGATAGGCAAACAGAACATTATTCAAATAGAAAGCAGAAATAAAATAGTATACTCCGTCTTGTTTACAGAACTACAGCTTATGGGCCTTGAGAAGAAGTTCGAGACACAAAAATACCTGTCGACGCCAGACCGTTTGGATATAGCCGACCGATTGGGTCTGACTCAACTCCAGGTCAAAACGTGGTACCAGAACAGGCGCATGAAATGGAAGAAGCAGGTGAGCTTTATAGATTTAATATTTTGGACAATTTCATAATTGGGTGCTTTTTTGGGGTGTCTAAGGCTGTGATTTATTTCAAAATTTATTTGGTTTGAGATAAAAACGACTGGTTGAATTTAAGGGGCCAGTGTAATGGTCAATGTAAGACATGTATGAAGGTCAAACAGTGTACGCCATATTCAATATTTCTTCTCTTTACAAAACCGATAAAACTTATGTGAATTTAAAACTTTCAGACGTTAGAAAAATGAAATCCAAATACAGTTAACGCTCCCATCAAGCAATCAATTTGCTTCATAACTATCAATTCTATTAATTAATAGCCTGAATGATTTACATATTAAAGTTGATTCATTTGGGTTCTCTTCCAAAGAGCCATGATGACCCTGGAATTATGTTCTATGCCATGGCTTGATTGATTTTGATTGATAGTAAATTAAATAAATCGAATCTTTATAGAAATCGTTTATAGCATGCAAATATTTTTTATCTTTATTTTGGGCTACTTCTTATCATATTCATAATTATTCCATAATTGCAGGTTCTCCAGGGCGGTGGCACCGAGGCCCCGACCAAGCCAAAGGGACGGCCGCGCAAAGACTCGCTCGGTTATGGCGATAGCATGTCATCACCCTCGGATTCACCCTCAGCTATGTTGCCAGATTCTGAGGATGATGATGAGGACGGGGAACTCTCCGATGTGTAGTGTGGATAAACATCAAGTATATTAAGCAACCAAATATTTAACTCCACATCGACTCTACTCTATCTGATTTGAAGTGTCTTGGACGATTTGTCTTCTGTGTAGAAGAGGAGGGGACGTGGGGTCGCTGGGATGTGGGTCGGTTGATTTGAGATTGGGTCGGTGATTTGTTAAACTGATGATGTCAAGTTGATTATATAGTGATATGTAGTCAGGATTAATTGAGGGTAATCTCATAAATGTTTAGGATTTAAAGAAACGCAGTACTGCTAAGAGGGAATATATTGATGAACATTGATGTACATTGAGGTAATGTTTTTCCGACTTAACATCTCTGTGTTAACTTATCAGGTCGAAAGATTGGACATGTTATTATGCGATTTCAAGACTTCAGGACAAGTAAAATGTTAGAGCTCCACGACGTGTAGAAGTATATAGAGGATGAAATGTTGAGTTCTCTTATATAAAATGGGGGTAACTATAGAATGCTTTGAATGTGTTTCTGATAAAGAGAAAGAATATCAGTTTTATAGCTACAGAATTTTTAGACTTTTTTCTTATGTGTAGCGAGCAATGGGATATAAATAAAAAAAAACTTTAAAAGATCGATTACAAATATATTTTCAGCGTATCAGAAGATTGCTTCGGTGAGTAGTCAAAAATGCTGGGAACCAGAGAAACAAACCTTGAAATGATATATTTTAATCAAATCAATAAGCAGTATATTTAGATCAATTAAGAAATGAAAATATGTTTTATTATTGTTCATTTGGCGTGCAGATAGAATCGACTAACTTGACATGTAGATAAAACAACTTAAAATATCCACATAATTACATTTTCAAATTATGGTTATGATCTCAACCGAAACACAAAATCAAATTGACTTCATTCATTCAACTAACAAAATTTGCATATTTATTATCATTTTCCCAGATTGGTTATAAATGCAAATATACAGCTGTTTTTACAAGGAATCACAGTTTCTCTTAACATTTATGATTATGATACGCATCGGCGATATATATATATACTTGTATATTGATGTAATATACATACTATACAAATGCATTTTCTCCCACCCTGCTTAAGCCCCACATGCTAATAAAATTGAGTAAAACAACAGTAATACCCGGTCCAGGACGTCTCCCGAAACGTCTCCTCGACCTGTATACATTGAGCGCATTGCAAGTCAATATCAATAAATATATAAATGTTTGATATACTAATCTAAGCAAAAACAATGAAAAAATCAAAACACACAAAAAAGTGTAATTAATTTCTTGTGAGGGTGGATACACGAGTATAATTTACTGTACGAAGGATACCTTTTCATGTTTGCTAAACAGTTTAAACAAGCAAATATCAATTCCATTATCCGTTGGTATCTTTCTTTTGTTTTCGCTTGGCCACCGATGCAATGATACGTTTGTTTTCATATTCGAGATTGCTTTGCGCACGCGCGATATCCACGTGATTCGAAACTCCCGCGCTTTTCTTGAGATGTTCCAGTTCTCGTTTTATAGTTCCGAAACGAGATCGGCCCGTGGCTTTAAGGCAGCCCGAGACTATTTTGAATCTGCAAAAGCATACGGAATGTTAAAGTAACAAAGCAATAATGATTAAAATCTTAACCAACGTTCAAACAACGTTGTATAACATAATTAAACGTTAGATTCATACCTTTTACCTTGAATAGTATTTATTAAATTGTGTGAAATTAATACATCGAAACGATGACATACATATTTAAGACATAAAACTTATTAAAGCCAATAATATCATTATGAACCAAGTATTAAAATTGACTTCTTAGTAAACTTCTTTTGACTCAACAGTGGAGGAACAAAGATGTCAGTTCTGACCACATTGGAAACATTTTCTTATTTTTTCCTAACATATTTACCATGTCTCCCAATGGATTTCTTATGGGAAACCAAAAAAAAACGCGACTTGCTTTTAAGTAAGCAACAAGAGTTTAGGTATCCTTTTTAATTTTCCACAAGGAATAATTTGGAGGAAAGGGTTTTGTAGGGGGAAAGCTTCCAATGTGGTTAGGCCCTTACAGCTCATCTGAACAACAGTTTGGTTTAGGAAATGGTTCCCCGGATTTGATAAATTCTCTCGTCGCTTCTTCTGTCTCCTCGAGAAAAGGCAGTTCCCCTGTAACCAATTGAAAGTTTATATATAAACTTAATACGGAAAAAGAAGCAATTTAAAATGGGTTCCGAATATAAATGTACTAATTCAATAAAAAGATAGCAAATGCGCCACAAATCGCTTGATCCATGTCATATGACTCACAACCAAGATATAAGTGAGAAAACTTATAAGAGTTCGCTATTTTATAGACAATTTACATATGTATCTTTTTCTCTTTTTTTTTCTCAAGAGACAAAAACATAAAGCATAAAGTAAATTTATGAATGAAATAAATTCAATGAAGATAATCATGGACTATATATATGTATAAATGCACATATAACCTAGAGTCTATTTAATTTGTTTGTGAAGTGAGATTATGGTCAAAAGCGTTGATTCACATTACAAGATAATTATTCTCGATTATATTGTTGCTTGTTTACGTCCTGACGTCGGATAAACGTTCTTAGTGTGCTCAACTGCTACGCGACACCACAAACGAAGGGCAGCCCACGACATATTTTTCAAAAAGTTGTAAAATCAACCTAAACCAAGTTTAACAATTACGAAGAGTAACAAAATAATGGTTTTTTAACATTTAAATTTTGCAAAAAGGTGTTCTTTTTTTCCAAGCCAGCTCGGCAGTTTCTCCTTTTTTAGCCAGCTTGGAACAGGAAAGGAACAACTTTTGCGAAAATTGAAATATTAAATATAGCCAAATAATGTATAATATCTTGCAAAGAACAGTTTATTAGACAATTGCAAGCAAATTTTATAAATTTCAAAAAAAATTATGCTCACTCAATATTGTGAAACTCAAGAAATAATAAAAAAAAGGTGTTCCTCAAACTGCTCAAATCCCAAGCTAGAATTAATTCTCTCAAAATCTCCAAGCCAGCTGGAAATTGGTGGGGAACACCTTTTGGGGGGAACAGCTCGTGAGGTGCTCTTCACAAACGACGTGGTACATACGTGGACCACAATAAAGAATACTGGCACTGCTGCTGTATATACATGGATGAACTATGCATGTATAATGCAAACAAATTAAGCGGAACGAGAGCGAGACATTCTGCGAGAGATATTTAGATTTAGATATATATAACATATTTTCAAAATAACCAGTCTCCTGGCGCACAACCCTATGACCTTCAATTTTGCATATTATTGATAACGGATGCCTTATCATCATCGAGATATTTCAGGATTCCGATTAGGTTTTTTTATTTGAAATCGGCATGCACCTTAACGAGACTAAGGATTTATAAACACACTCATTCACCGAAATATACACACACTTCATTTGAAATGATATACACATTGATTTATACTAAACATGTTAAATCATAACAATAAATAAATCCAAACAAATCAGGGTATATAAACCATAGCCTTATTCCAAAACTACACATTATATATTATAGAATAGATTGCCAAAGAAACTACGAGGATTTCTCCCATTATTTTCATGAAACATGTGATTCGAATTCGTTTTAATCATAGACGGTCCATAGTCATACATTACCATGCATATTACTTATTTTTTGGCAGTCTATTCTATAGAACGGAACCAGCATAACATACGTTTATATATTTATTTATATATTTAACACCGACCAAGCAGCTAGATCCGACACCCAAAGAAATGGTCAGGTTAAGCAATGGGAAAGTCCCATAAGAACTTTTGCTTGGATAATACAAGCTGGTCACAATCGCAGGGTGCAACCGACAATTAATTGGACGATGATTCAGCTTACATTTCTGATGCACGATATTAACTTTCTTGCATCGACGTTGATCATACACATGAATTCGGTTATAAAGACTAATTGAAAAAAAAACACATTGGCCAACGTTTACCTAGCGTAATGAGTTGATACAAGAAGAGGCCGAAATCCCAAGCATCGGTTTCTCTCTTATGCCTCTCGTGACGCTGGATTTCAGGTGCGCGGAAAACTTCCATCTAATTAAAAGATCAATTACAGTATCACACATTACGACAAATTTTCGCTCCAACAATATTCGTTTCATATGATGATGCAGCCACCGACCAGCAATATTTCTGGCACAAGATGCGAAATTGCTATGAAATATAAAGTAAATCCGGCGATATCAGATTTCTATATTTTATACTTATCTAACAAGCAGCGACAGAAATGTCGCTGGCCGACCGCCGCAACGTAATTGATTAAATGACTATTTTAGGTAAAATATAACTATTTTTCGAAAAAAAAGCTCATTAAATTGACATAAAAAGAGTTTATAAATTAAAGTCGTGTGTTCAGTAATACATTTCTTTAAAAAAAATACATGACGCCCAAATCGCTAAACTACTAACCTGACCGTGTTTCCACTTTGCTTGCTGACATTTATTGGTGTTTTCTTCGCTGAGGAAACCACCCAATTTGCACAGTAACCCATCGGCTGCATGTTCAACATAGACCTGATCCAATCCCAAGTTGGGATGCATCATTACAGGCTAAAACATCAGAAATCATAAAGAAGTTTTAGGGTGTGTTTATAATTTTGGTCTGCTCGCGATTTTTACAACGCGTTTTTTATCCTTAAAATGCGTATAAAATAGCTATTTTCTCATAAAAACTTGTTTTTAGTGACTCTATAGGTTGTTGATATGATAGACTTTTGTTTACAACTTGAAAAAATCGGAAATGTCCTCAGAAAATTAGATTTTTAGCACCTTTTGTCTGAAAATCTCTTGGAGCCAGGCGATTTTACCAGACGACCACGCGATTCTGACATTTTTTTACTTTTTACGATAAAAATATTAGATAGTGGGGGATTTTTTTTTTGAATGGAGGGTTTATCTTATAGTTAATGTGTAAACGGATATATATAGCAGCATAATTGTTTATTTATAAAAAACTGTATGATTTTAAAACGGGTTTTTGTAAAATAAAACGCCTGTCTGATTTTTGCTCAAACCGTTTATAATTTTTTCGCGAGGCGATTTTCAATGTTTTTCCTTTGTTTGGATTTTTATCCTTTTTGGTCCGTAGTTTTGGTCCTTTTAACATTCAAAGTACATTTAGCATTTAATTCATATTCCTTTTTTGGTAAGTATGTGCAACAGGTCTGCTATTGAATTATATTGAGTCTTTTCTAAATACCTATTTATAAAAACGTATGCGTCAAATGACGCATGATGCC
>LQRL01085071.1:0-11429 GCA_001703475.1 Hydroides elegans
TCATAATGAATTTGACTAAGTCCCCGAATGGACAGTGAACAACAACTCTGGTTTCTCTTCATCCACGCATAAATCTTTCGCCTTTTACTAAAGATTTCCGAAGATAAGTGTTAAGATAATAAGTTCAATAGAGAAGACACGGAAATTTCAGAACCATTTGTACGTATAATATTCGGTAAATGTGTAATAACTGAACGTGTCCATTTAGAAATATGTCTTTCTTTGTCTTTTTACGTTGGTAAGACCCATATATGTGTCTTATCAAGTAAGGATGGAAGTAAGAAAAAATGTTGATTAATCTCATTTCGTCATTTATGTCATTTCCAGGTTGGTCTCCCTGCCAAGTCTGGCGTCTCCGGCGCCATCATGCTCGTCATTCCTAACGTCATGGGCATCTGCATGTGGTCGCCGCCGCTCGATAAATGCGGCAATAGCTGCAGGGGCATACAGTTCTGCGATGTGAGTAAAACTACAATGTTGATCACCCCCTCTTCCTCATTCTCCTCATGCCATCGCCAGGCGCGGATTTACCATATAAATCACCCGGCACACGCCCCCCTATTCGCCCTTATATGTAAGACAATAAAATAAATTTGCGCCCCCCTGTTCAGCCTGATAATTTATACAGTTGCGCCCCCAGGTTCAATATTTTCTGGATCCGCGCATGATCGCTATCCCCTATCCAAACACCTATCCAGAAGATAGAGTATGAAATGACCCTACCTCCTGTCATGCATATGCATTTTCCTCATTGTATGATTTTCCTCCTCATCAGTTCCCTCCTCTTTCCTGCTCCCTTCTCTCCCTTTGGCTTTCTACCCATTCGTGTTTATTATAATGACAATACCTTTCTGTACTATGCTTTTAACATGCCTTTTATGGCATGTACCAAATAAAAGTTATAAACGAGAGCAGAAGAAGTAAGCAGGCTAAAATTTAATATAGAATGAATTTTAAATAACAAATTAAACCGAATGTTCATACAAGTCATCTAAAACGTTTATTGTTTTTTTTTTGTAGGAGCTGGTGAAGACCTTTAACTTCCACCAGTACGACCCACCCGTTTCCGACAAGATCGACCCTCGCGGCGCGCAGAAGGAGAAGACGGGCACTGAGGTCTACAATCTGCTCTTTGCTGCCTATCAGGGCGATTTGAGTGCACTCGTCAGGTATAGAATGGATAGGTTGATTGATGTTCAAGAAATATAACACACATAAAAAATATAGTCGGTATATAATCTTTCGTGGTATGGTTCTTTGAAGGCTAATTGTTCACCTTATTTATTCGGATTGCAATAACATAGAGTCTAGTGGTTATAACAAACACAAAAAGAGAGAAGTTGTTATATAGACTTAGTTTTGTTCTATTCTTGAAAATGTTTCACCTTATTTATTCTGATTGCAATAAAATACTAGATTATATTTGATTTTCATGGTTAAATGTCGAAATTCGATTCATTTACTATTCATATATAATACTAGCGAAAAGTAACTAATCTTAAATCTGATCGATAGTTGTTTATTCCCTGACCGTCGCTAACGGTAAATTGATGGTATTAGGGAGAGTGTTGCGGAATACTCGCCGATATTTTAACCGGTTTTAAAATCCTTCATATTATGAAAGGAAAAGGCGAACAATTTAAGATTTGTGAATAAGTATTCTCTGGTTGTCACTGACTGGGGCATAAATGATTGGTTATAGGAAGAGCTGTAGTGATGCACTCAGAAGGTAATGTGCCGATATATTGACGGAATTCGCTCTCTTATTTTCTAAATAGGATGTCGTTGAGTGGGATGGACATTCACCCAGCTAACTTTTATAGGATAAGAACGTTACGGCTATGTATTATATGCTTCCATAACCTTTTATAACCCTTCGTTATAAAAAAAACAGTATGTCTTTGATTGGGACGGACATACGCCTAGCTAACTGTAACAGGATCGGAACTTTTAGGTTATGAATTATATTGAAATGATAATGCTTTCATAACCTACTAAACCTTTCATTATTAAACAGGATGTCTTTGAGCGGGACAGACATTCACAAAGGTAACAGTTTTAGGATCAGAACGTTGCGGCTATGCATTATATATAAATGGCAATGCTTTCATAATCTACTAAAACCTTTCATTATTAAACAGGATGTCGTTGAGCGGTACGGACATGCGCCTAGCCGACTACGACGGACGCACTGCACTCCACCTGGCGGCCGCAGAGGGACATTTGAGCTGCGTCAAGTTCCTGCTCGAGAAATGCAACGTGCAACACTCGCCAGAGGACAGGTAGCTTTTATTTTATAGAAATATGATGCCTACATTATGATGATGGATGCTGAGGTGCTTATTATCATTGGTGTATCTAATTTTGCGGATTTGAATGATAAAAGTTAATATCTTATATTGTGAAATTGATTTCTGTTTTGAAGTTTTCGATGAAAGTCAGCATTTTATTGGTTTTGAATATGTTTAGTTGCCGAAAACCATTCTGGTCAAATTAATATATCGTCAAATATTTGTACACATGGTATGAGTTAAGTGCAAGCCATTCATATCAATATGTTATCGAGTTAAGGTGCGGTATTTTAAATTTATTTGACAATATTGCAATCTACAAAAAAATCTTATGAATATCGATTAATTGTTTGGTTATTCATGTATTTTCCGACTCTTTTCACTAGATGGCAGCACACTCCAATTGAAGAGGCCCGCACATTTAAGAAAGAGGACGTTGTGAACTACTTGCAAAAGTACATTGCACGAGCGCAGCAAAAAGAAAACAATGGTGTCACTTCCCAATGAAACCTCAATCGCCCCACCATTTCCAGTCTTCAATCGGAACCAGGGTTAAAGGTTTTTTTTTCCTAAAAACGTTTTAAGAT
The DNA here is from genome assembly GCA_001703475.1 of Hydroides elegans. Taxonomy (NCBI): domain Eukaryota; kingdom Metazoa; phylum Annelida; class Polychaeta; order Sabellida; family Serpulidae; genus Hydroides; species Hydroides elegans. The sequence goes on from LQRL01085071.1 coordinate 2,879, forward strand.
AAACATTTATATTATGTTTCGTTTATATATTGGCCACGGATTTTCAACTTAGCATCCTATAATGCGATTTGATATACGTCGTGAACTAGCCTTATTTTCCGAAAAGAATAAGTTATTTTTCAGTAGGCCTAATTATACTGAGGGCTTCGTTTTTATGTAAAACCAAGAACTTCAAATATATTCTCTTTGGTATTCATTCGTGGTAGACTATGAGAAAAACAGACGAAATATGTAATATTAAACGATTATATGGCTCATCAAAAGTTAATTGATATATGTGGAGGCTGTACGTAGACCTCGTTATGAAAACTTATCCATGTGTTTCAAACTATTCATATCATACATTGTCCTACCTTTAAGTGGCTGAATGGCGTTCTATGAATACTCGATGGTCGAATAATTCATTTTGAGTTGTAATTGTAAAAGTATTTTGCCCGTAATAAATAAGACTCATGCATGTTGTATAATCAATTGTTCAGAATCTGACTTTTATATGTTTATTTTGATACTTTATACATATTTTATATGACATTTTAGTATTTACAATAAACTCTTGTATGTTAACTTACTGCTGTATTGCAACATAGCAACATTATCTATAGTTTCCTTTCAGAATGATTTTATGTATGTATCATTATTTGTTACAGATACCGGTTATATATGCGTGTTTCATAATTGCATTGATCTATGACCTCTTGATGTACAATGTATTATGGATTTTTGCAGGGTGTTTTGTTTACCGTTGATTTGCTATAACTTAGACTCGGTGGAGGTTTATATTATTTTCTTAATTCTTATGATGATTTAAAATTATAAAAACAAATCGTCCCATTTTCATGACATGATCTTACAAAATTTCACAGGGTTTTTGAATGGCAAATATATGTTTGTAGACATAAAATGACTTCTTATATCTTAGCTTATGATGATTTATGGTTCCAATATATCATAAGAAAATAAGTGAATTTAGCCGAAGTCTTATCATCTGTTGTTACGGGTATGTGTCGTGTATAAATCTCTTCCATGATTGCAATTAGTCTTAGAATCTCATTGTTAAACTAGTTTCTTAAGTGAACGGTTTTCTTTTGAGTGAGTTTTTTTTCTTTAGGCACTGCGCCACTGACACTTCCATATGCAGTTTTAAAATGCAATGAGAGTTGTCATGTAGGTGTCAAACTGTTAGTTTTAATCCTCTCTTGTAGCATTATCTGCATTTTTGATTCCTCGCTATTGTACTAATTGAAAGATTGATTGGTTCTATTTCAAAATGCCTAATTTACATTTCACTGTTATTGAAATGAATCGAGTGAAATTTGTAATGCTCTTGTCAGGGTACGATTTTAAAGAATTCCAAAGTAAATTAATTTATAAAAGATACCTTGTAATGTCATTTTTTATCATTTTAATAATTGCGTTGTCCTATACTTAGAACAGTAAGATAGATACTCACTCTCTGTATATAAAAACATAGACATTTATAACACTTATTTTTATTCTGTAACCATTTGATATCTGTCTTTATCAAGAGTTGTATTCTAAACCAAAATATATTTATGTATCATTATCTATCGAAATGAACTGCAAAGCATTAAACTTATATTTTGTTCAATTTTGTATCAGATTTTTTTTTTTCGATTTTTGTTGAATCTTATGATAATAATGAAATCTCATTATAAGACTTTTTAGATTATAATCTATATACTCAAAACATAGAGTTATATTTCAATGTGTGTTTTCTATCAATAAATAAAATGACTTTCAACATATTTATTCTTGTTGTTAATCTTTTCAAATTTACAATTTGTTTTCAATGATTATAATCAAATGTCTTTTTTTAATCAATAAAAAGTCATAAATTAAAAATATAGAAATCTTTACTCCTCTTGAGTGTCGTCTATCATAAAAAATATATTTATGGTACCCATAAAATCTTTGTCTATCATGCACCAAAAATAAATGCAATGCATAAATACGTTCCATAAATAGCATTGATAACAATATGTACATATTATACAATCTACGTATAATGTATTTACATTTAAAACATGAGCGACGTATACAAATTGCCAAACTCGGAGCCCCTTCCAGCTCCAGCATGTGACGTGTCCGTGTAACCACCATAACCCTGTCCATACATATTACTCGCTGAGGCACTTGTCGCATTTTCCAGATACTGACTCCTCAACGGCGTGTTATACGCGCCCGTGAGACCCAACTGCGCCATATGAGCTGCGTTTATATTCGGTGGTGGCGCTGCGGTGGTTTTCTCGTTATTGCGAGATGTCGCGCCAAAGGTTTGCGTAGGTCGGGATAATGCGTGGCTTGCATATGGCGAACTGTGGGGTGTGTAGATGGATGTGTTCGGGTCGACGCGTGACTGGTTCTGTCCATATGTGGAATAACTGCTCTGAAGCGATGGTTTATTGTGACTGCTGTTTGTTTTATGAAGGGGTGCGTTTATGGCTGAAGCAGCAGTAGTAAGGGACGAATAATGCCGATAAGCCATTCCCACATTCGTATCAACTGTACTCATGGGCATATACGTATTCATTGCCGCACCACCCGAGTAAGCGGGAAGCCCCAGGTTTGAACTCGTCGGAAGCTGAATCTGCGCAAAACCACCACGTTTCGCCCTCCTCCGCGCCCGGCGGCGACTGAAATTCCCTTTGCTAAAGTCCTCCTCACAAGCAGCGTGCACCGACCAGTAATTGCCTTTGCCCAGATTGGAGCGTCCATTTTTCACGAAGCATTCATTGAGCGACAGATTATGCCTGATACTGTTTTTCCACACGTTGTTCTTCTGATGCTTGAAATACGGGTACGTGTCCATGAAATAATCATAGATATCACTGAGCAGCAGTTTTCGTTCCGGCGATTTGAGAATAGCCGTCGATATAATCGCGATATAAGGCGCGGTCGGTTTCTTGAATTTTCGCCCTTGTGAATCAGTCACCACATCGGCGAGCGGTGCGAATTTGTGTTTCTGCGCAGTTGGCGAATCGACTTCCTCTCCGCCGCTTCCGGTTGTATTGATCGAGGTGGTGAGGTCTGAGGAGGAGGCCTGATCTGATTCGTCGCTTGTACTATGGACATCATCACTATGGTCATCACTGGTTGCTGTAGTTGTGGATGACACATTGGAGATATGCGAAAGGTTGTGATGTGTGGTGGTGTATGTGTGTTGTGGTAAGTCGTATCGACCTGTGAGTGGATTGTAGTTCTCGTAATCGTTGGTTGCTGTGTAATGTGGTTTGATTTGTTGCTGTGGTTTCACTGGTTGTAGGTCGCTGAATGATCGATCCGCATTGTTAGAAGTATGATCCACGATATTGGTTAATTTTCCTGCGAATCCGAATGATTCGTAGAAAGGCGATTCTGCTGGGTTCATTGTTGACGCAGAAGGTCCGGTTGAAGCGTAGGTCGGCGAAGGTATTGATAAGAAATCAATACTGAATGGATTAAGACGTGTATCCATCTTACAAAAGGATGTTTTCTTTTGCTCTCTCTCTTATATAAGTGTTTGTTTATGAACGAACCAAATAAAATCCGTAAGAATCACAATTTAAGCAATCCTATATAGTTTTATTTTGTTATTTAATTCACACAATTAAACTGTATGTTTTCAATTTTAAGTCATATAACATACACAATACTGATATATTTTTTTTTTCAATTTCACTGTGTTTGTGAACCACTTTCTTGTTATCTAATATCAATTTGCCGTTATTACCCGGTTTCTCTTACATATTTGCTAAACATCCAGCAAAACGATACACATGTTGCAGCAAACAGTTTCACATCATCAATAAACCCAAAAACCAACAACCCTACCATATTTAACGCATCAGTTTCTAATGGGAGGGGCACGAGGCTAATCTGTTTTGAAAAGACGGCATTCACCGAGTGACAAACTGCTGAGTAAGCACTTGCTGTGCCTTTGCTGCAGTTTGACCAATTCGCGAGCGAGCGCGCATCGAAATAAATGTCAACTGTGATCAACTGTTCAATATCGGATGGGAAGGAATATGACAAAAAGCAGCAGGGGTTCGATGGTTGAGTTGTGGGTGACAGTTTGGGTGAGATGGGCACTCCTTCCTTCATTGTCGCAATGGTTGTTAATTGAAATTTATGGTCAATATATTTTTCTCCCTCTCTCGTAGTTACTTTATACGATTGTGATATATTGATGCTTGGTGAAATTTTTATTATGGCAATGCTTTATAATATTATTTTGTGTTTTATCACTTTGTATATCTTATACGAAATAAATTTTAGCGCCATTTATTCATTCATAAGAAAGCCGGTTCCTATCAGCCAAAAAATACTGTTATCGCAATCCATACTACGTATTATTTTCGTGATAAACATGTTTTTTTTTAATGAATATAATTGCAAATTATGACATTCAAAGAGCAATAGCAGTTACGGACTTGATTTTATACAAAGCAAATAACAAATGAGAACTGATATTTGTGGCTAGATAAAAAATCAAATAAAAAATTCAACAATAAAAATACATCGTAATTAGATCCAATTAAAATACAAGTTACACCAAGGCGAGTCACATTTTCTAATGTTGAGATTAAAGGTGGCTGGCATGTCGTTAGTGAAAAATCACATCAATATAAATTCTTTAAATTGTTGTCTAGATTCGGTCGCCTAAGTGAAGGAAATTAATGTTATAGCTCACAAGTTTAATTATTATATTGTTTTAACTTTTATAACATATTCTCAAGATATATAATTGGATAAAAATAATGATAAAATATAAATTCTTAATCATATTTCATATTTTACCAATTGAATTATTCAAATAGCATTTTCGCAAATTTGACGAGGACAATTTAACCCAAGAATCATCTACGCGTAATATCATGTCACAATTAATATTATTGCTGAAACTTATTTCACTATAACTGTTTTAAATTTGGGTTTTAGATTTTATCAATGAACAATTATAAGTTTCTATAACATATATTAAGAAATTGCAAAAAAGCGCGCGTAAATCATTGAAGTCACTTCCCACGAATATTACGCCATCACCCCATTACTTGAGCTAATCACTGTCACTCCCCACGCTCCCATTGTGCCTCGGCGGGACGATAATCTTCGCGGCATGGCGACGATCATACACCGCACATTGTTATTGCTAATTAACAGCAACTTAATCTAATTTGCAACTAATCCTTGTGGCATTGCCCTGTTGTTGGCTTGTGGGAGCTCGAGTACGTGTCAAAATAATTTTCGAACAATTTCTAAATGACAACAAAATTGAAATTATAGGAGGGAGAAATACCTGTGTAATTTGTCATCCATAGCTATTCTTAATTTTTGTTTAAATATAATGCATCATTGAAAGTAATTTGAAATACAAGCTTGGAATCACTATACCTGTTTTATTATCTATTATAATAAAACAATATTCTTTATATAATAATGGCTATTTATGACTCGTAGGTTTCATTATGTTATCCAAAACCCGTCTTTATTTCAACCCTGTTTTATACTGGTGTGTACCCTCATTCGTTATTTTTTCAACCCCCCCCCCCCGGGCTCCGTTAATAAATGAAGCATTGTTTTAAAAAGTTTTCTTTTTTGTATTTTTGAAATTGCAAAACAATATCCCAGGTTGGTTTGTTTTTTTTTTAAATCTATATGTATTTACTTCAAATTGTGGATAGTTATTGTTGCTAAGGATATCATTAAGTTTTCTAACCAGTTCTTATTTTATAATGTACATTTTAAGAGGGTGCAGAGCAAGTAAATTAGAAAAAAAAACGTTCATTGATTCAAAAAGAAATCGCTTAAAGCCAGCAGATCAGTTCCAACTCACCAGCTTGGCGGGTTCAAATAACCCCTTTTTACAAACTATGAAAATTGCTTATTTTATTAATTTCAAGTTGGAGATTTTACAGTTATAAGTATATGCTATAAACCTGCATGTACTATGATGCATATTCGTTATTCATTATTCATATCTTAGTTAATCTAATAAAATGTGCTACTAAATTTGGTGGGTCCGATATAATAATTTTGTTGATTATTACTCCAAGTACAATACATATTAGTTCGAAAATGACATTTTTATTAAGTAACATGATGAGATTAATTTGATGTGCGTTTTCAAAATCAAAACTATAGGATCTAAGTTCTAAATATTCAGTTCACTAAGGCTCTGTACAGGAAAAGGTAAAACTTTTAAACAATACTATGCATTTTTCCAACTTAAAAACCGTGAAAGAAATTGATTAAAAAGTCTGTAGAATGTGTTGAATGCCATTTGTTTTTGCTATAACATGGGTATATGGTGAATTATAAACAATTGTTTATTCATAAAAAGTTCAATTTTTGCAATAACATGGGTAAATTATAAACAATTGTTTATTTATAAAAAGTTCAATTAAAAAGTTCAATTAATTCATATTTTTGCCAGCAAATGTTATAAACATATACTCGACAACAAAAGAAATGTCCGGTCATTTTAGGTTAATATTTTTTCATTGTATCAAAAGTGGAACCAATTCAAACACGTTTGTTAGTTTCAGTTATGATAATTATAGGTGGTCTCGCGAACCTAACAATCTGGAATCCGTTTGACGAGTATCTCTTTCGCTTTATCGAAGGGCTAAGAAACATTGATTTCGGTCATCATTCAATGAGTATCGGTAAGAGAAGAAAAGCGCTATGTGCTAGAGATAGTATAAGGTTTTCGTAACTCAAAAACGGTGAGAAATAGTAAATTTCTATGCCACATGCGTCGCAGCGCACATCGAAAAATGTCGGAAAAACGTGTTTTTGGCGCTTAACTGCGAAAACAGTCTTAATCACATTACACAATAAAAGCGGTATGATTTCAAGATAGTTCACATGCTCTAAACTCGGTTAATTGCACTTTGAATTACATTCGCTCCATAGCCTAGCCGTAAATTTCGAATAAACTTGGCAAAATTTGAAAGGGATAACTTAACCTGGTTATATTGACGGGGCGTTCGAACGAAAACGGTCATTGCCAATATTATCTTCAAGGGTGTGCAAAATATAAAAAATAAACCGAAAGGCCGTTGCTGTCCTCGTTTTCCATATAAACGATGTCGCGAAATGCATTGAAAATACGCTCGATATTGGCGCGGTTTCGCGCAAACAATCGATAATTGAGTGAATACGCTTTAAATAGGTTAGAACATTGTAATCTAGAGTAACGAGTTATGAAAAACTGTTTAACGGTCATTTTAGCCTCGTAATCACGCTAAAATTGAGTAGAATACGTCGATCTGTTTATCAAGGCATACGCTTGCGCGCACCATTGCTACAAGCCTTGGGCGTGGAAATCGACCATCAGGTTGTCTTAGACATGCACGAAAATTGTGTTCTTCTTGTTGGAAAACTTGAACTACGGATTTAACAAAGGTTCACTGAATGTGACTTTTCGATCGATATCGTGTTTCGAAGTAACCAAAAATTAGCGAAACGTAATTTCCAAAACGGTTGTAAACCCATTAATGTAGCATTACAAAACCCGTGAAGGCATCATTTGACATATTCAAACAGTTCTTTTTAACAATTGTACTAAAGCTGGCACTTCCGGTGCCTAGCGTCTGACCATTCGCAAGATACTTTGTCAACTCGAGCGATCGCCGCAACTGGCTTGAATTTTCGAATATGCACCTAAAGAGTCCAAATTTACCAATTACCTTTAACATTTCTGGCAAGATAGTTCAAACATCCATGAAAATGCATATTTGAGGGTTTGTTATCCCCCGTGAAAACGAGGGGATATAGGGTTGAGCTTGTCCGTCTGTCCGTCCGTCCGTCCGTCTGTCTGTCCGTCCGTCCGTCTGTCCGTCAGTCTGTCCCGTTTGATGTGGGGTACTTTGTGCAGGCGAGTTTGGTATGAAGGAGTTGAGCTAGAGCTTTCAAATTTTATACACGTATAAACCAAGGTCTAAAGTCGTGCCTCGTCAAGGTTTCATCTCATGTTCATCGACTTCAGACCTTGGTTTATATGTGGGGGTGCACATTTATTTTTTTGTCTTACATATAACAGCGAACAGGGGGGCGTGCGCCGGGTGATTTGTATGGTAAATCCGCGCCTGTATTTAAGGATTACATGTTATGGAAATAGAGTTTGTATGGAGAATGTGACAAAATATAAGAATATGTAACATATCGCTGATAGAAACTTATCAATATTTAGATCAGATTATTTAACATATAGGTCAGTGAAAAGAGGTTTTCTATTAATTCTTCCCACCTTATCAAATTTTACTCTATAATTCATATAACTTCTGGACATATTATAAAGGTAAATCTTAGCTTCAAAATGTGTAATGGGCACCTTAAGTTGTCCTCCTTTCAACAAAAAACTAATTCCGGTTTTCAATCAACAGTAAATAGTTTAAAAACTACCTTACCGACCTTATGTCCCAAAAGATAATTATATATGATAAAAAGAAATTTCAAAAGAATTTCACATTCACTGAGCATTCAGAATAAATCTAATAGTATATGAAATCTTATGCTGTTAGATACAACTTCGAAACATGTCTATTGA
>LQRL01085084.1:0-10340 GCA_001703475.1 Hydroides elegans
ATTGCCACTTGCTTCATGTATGACGTAACAATTATTTTGCGCAATGTAAAATAACGTCGATTGTTGTTACCATGCAAATTCTATTCGATTTCTTTGAAATACGATTCTATCACTTTAAGTGCATTTTCTCTGTTTTTTGTTTCGTTGTTGGTTGTTTGATTGCTGTAACTAATGTTCTGAAATAGGTTAGATACCCAAATAACAGCTATTAAGTTTTCGAGGTGGGGCTTATATTTTATCGCCCATTTCATTGAATTAAAAAGTGTATCAAAATAATATTAACGCACACTACTTAAAGATTATTTTATAACTTGAGAAATTGGTTAAAACAATGCATTTGTGTAAAAAATATAAAATGATACTGTTAATATCTCCACACATTGCATATATTTGTTAGAAACATATACGTGAAATTAATTGCGAAAAACTACATAATCACCATGTGGTAATTGCCCACGCTCAACCGGAAGTAAATTTTAGCAGTAATAGGATTGGTACCCGAAAACATGTGAATTTTATAAAGGCACGGTGAACGCTGCGCGTTCACCCGTGCCGATAAGCATGTATATGAAAAATGACACGTTGTTTTAGACCGATTGTTTTCAAATAAATAAAAATCCAAACAATCCAAACAAAGCAGGAAACATGATGGCCTATATTCTAGAGTACAAATAATAGTGAAAGTGCCATAAAATGTACTTATTTATTTTTTTAGCTTCGAAAATGTACAATGAAAAGGGACTAACGAGGTGTTAAGTGACGCTTGAGCAATGCTTGCAGAACACCGACCGGAACGTTGATCTGCAACTCAAAGCAATTTCTGGGCAAATACAAAGCTTTGCAATGAAAAAGTCCCATAAGAACAAGCCTGAAAACTAACAGTTTGCTTGGTTAATACCAGTTTGAAACAACGCTTTAAACACTCTTGAAACCCTGACCTGCACACCGCAATCGACATGTTTTTTATTTATTTTCATTTGGAGTTTCTTTTAAAGCGCTTATATAAACCTAAGCACTGTATGATACATAGAATTATAGTTTAAAAGACAACAATTATACAATAATGGTACATAAAATAAAATACATCACCGATCTATATTGAATAGATCGAGCACCATATTTGTTACGAAACTTTTGGGGTCTCAAATGACAGTTATTATGGGATCGCAAGGCTCGAGGCGCGGAGTAGGGAATAATGAGATCTGATAAATAAACTGGCGCCACATTGTGAAGGGCTTTGTAAACTATTGTGAACACTTTGTACTCTGCACGTTCTTTAACAGGTAACCAATGAAGTTCATGTAATGAGTCAGATATATGGTCATATTGTCTTTTACCAACGATTAGATGAGCCGTTCATCACTCTTTTTAATTTGTGAAGCGAGTTCTTTAGTAGACTAACAACTACAATACCATTGCAATAGTCTAGTCTGCTTCAAATAAAATCATTCACAAGTGACTTTGTTGCATCTTGCGAAATATAGTTACGAATGCGCATGATCCAACCGATATAAAACTTTTAAGTTTTAAACTTTTAAGAACAAGCGTATTTATGTAATATTTTGACTGATTTCTTTGCCTAGATATCACTAAAAATCGGTTCATGCTGGGTTGATTTTCAATTTATTGTCAAACATACATACTGTTTATACTCGATGACAGATGATCCGTGGTATTACTCAGGCCTGACAGCGAGGTAACCGGGCGTGTCATCTGCGTATCCGTGAAAAATGATTTCAAGGATCCGGATCGATCGAACTTTCGGCTGCGTATAATCACTTTAGAAACGGAGGCCTAACTGAGAACCCTGGGGTAGAGAAAAAAATCTAAAATAACTTCATCTGAATATTCCCCATTGACACACATCTGCCTTGACCTATCTGCCAGATATGAGGCAATCCAGTTTAACGCTTGGCTGGATATTCCATGCGTTTCACGAAGCCGCCTGACGAGTAATTCGTGATCTCCAGTGTCAAAAACCGGCGAAAGGTCGAACAATGACACAAGGACAGTGTGGTTGTTTTCTAGGTCTGTTATGAGTTTATTGAATATCCAGATTCTTTTCTTGTAGATTGATTGCATCCCAAAATTATGATTGTTATTACAGCAAACCGAAATTATATTTTTTTGTTTAAATATAAACATCTGAAAATTAATAATGCATGTTTTGTTTTTATATCAATGTATTAAACAATGTCCAAACTCTTTCGCGCCAAATTCCTCGTTTATTCGTTCATTGGGTATTGCATATCATGTTTATACAACACATCATGGATTCAAATAGTATCATGTAATCATGTAAATAGTAATGTGCAAAAGTGACCAAACTTCATATAACCTATGCGTAATCCCCTTGTGTTCACAAATATTTTATCTTTTCCATTAAGGTTTAAATTCCAGATACAATTAGGGTATATGGTTTTAATCTCAGTGTATATTCATGATATTAAAAAGCATAAGCATCAAAGCTAAGTTTGTCATTGCAGGTATCGTTTAATTTTCATTGTTTATTCGATTTTTGGTCATTTGTATTTATTCGTGTTTTTAACATAGTTATAGGTCTCATAGTTTTCATGAAAAAAACCTAAATAAGGACATTATTATAAAATATAGTATTTTTATTATTACGGATTAATTAGGATTCCAATTAAAAGATTGTTTTAAAAACAATCGACTTTAAAAGCCCAAATTGATTTATTAAAACCAATATATATATATTCATTCGATAAAACAATTGCACTGAAATAAATTGTAAACAATTTTTTTTCATAATCATTGTTTTATTTTATCTAATGCTATACGTAAAGCCGATTAATATTTTGTAAGTGACACCGTGTATGCTAATTATGCGTTCAGATATCAAATAAACACGAAAAATGTTTTTTAATCAATAAACATTATACAAAGGTGCATTAGATATAGCATGAAAAGCTAAGTGCATTTACAGAATTGAAGTTTCAAATAACATTATTTCTGATACACTTTCATAATTAACAAAATAACGTTTTATCAAATTTAAATTGTGTGATGATCGGAGCAAAACACAGGATGCAATCTAACATAGCTATTAGGTTATTTATCAATTGTTACCTTAACCTTTAAAATGGGGTTCAATGAAACTAAAAATCTAAATACAGATTTCTTGACCGTCTTTCTTGACCTCCTTCAAGAGGTTGGGTTTATGATAATAGCATCTGGAACCATTTATTGTCTGTTTAGCCAATATCACTTTTCTGGCCTTGGCTTATTTTAGTAGGTGCCCTGCTTCTTGGCTTCTCAATTAAGTATAAGATTCTCATCAGATATTGGCATACATTGTATTCATTTCTACCGACACTGTGTCAATTAAGTCAATAAAAACCATGTGACAACCATTGATTGGTCATTGAAATATGCTTTATATTTATTTTCAATCAACAATGATACATGTAAAATATTCTGTGTAAATTAATAATACACACATACAATATACAATATTGACGTTATAAAATTCAGTAAATAAAACAGTTTTAAAGCATGTTCAGTGTTAAAAACAGACAGAGCGCATCAATATTTACACTTTTTATAAATATCATATGATTTGAAATTGTTTTCATCATAAATTTACATGTGTGGTAAAGTAATCAATCAAATCATTTTGAAATATAAAATGGTAGTTTACCTATTGCATCTTCATCAATTTCTCTGGCCGTTTCATTTATACCATGTGTTAGGACAGATTGATTGACGTATATACTTTCATTTCCTGGAGTTATCGATGCGGCATTAAGGTTAGCATAGGCATCAGCAAGATCGACATCTACTGCTCGAGGGTTCGGATTTTCATATTTGGGGTCATGGGTCCTGTAAATTGGCAATATAAGCTAATCAACCATATCTGTTTTGAGGATTGTGCTATAAATGATACTTTTGATTCGATCAGCTGTGATTATAAAGTCATTGAAGTTATAATATAAAGCAAGATCACAATAGTTAACAAATAAGATGAACTAAATAAGTCTGAAGTTTTGAAATAAAATGCATGGATTATCTTCTAAATAATTATATATCCAGATTACCTTGTGTTCGCCCTATATATGCAGCAGACACTAATAATGATTATAATCAGGAGGATCAGAAAACCCATGATGGATCCAATTATGATTGCTAACCCTGGTATAATAAAACATTCTTCGATTCTGTCAGACTCTACACACTATATACACAACTACATTTGCGATTGAAAACAAAACGATCCAGCCAGTTGGGTTATGACAAGTTGAGGTAGTGGTGTCCAATATTCCTTATATTGAACCTAGTATTAAACCTTTCAACCGGATCCGTCTTTAAGAGTGGTATACTTACTCTCAATCTGTGAATATAAAGCTAAACAATATGTGTTATTCATATCGTTACCAAGCATTAACAAATGTGTTAATGTAATACCTTTAGATGTTGCTACCGAATCAGAATTACTCTTTTCAGATTCTGACGATATCACATTGATCGTGGATTCAGAAAACGGGCTATCTGTGTTTTCGTATGATAAACATTCCTCATACAGTGGATGATATATGTCATCGATATCACTACCGCATGTTATGTTGAAACGTGTGGAAGCCGAATAAAATGTACATAATAAGAAATGGTAAGCACTGAAATTATTTGCAATTAGTTTTCAAACTATATATCATGATTATGTAATATGAATGGTATAATATGTATTTCAATATCAAATATTTATTATGCTTTCATTATGTTTTCATATTTGTCACAAATATTTGTGACAGATATCAATCTTAAAATTTTATAAATTTCCAAATTATTTATTTACCATATGATGACTCTTTTTGTATGGCTCTGGATTAATTATATCACATATTGATGCGCTAATAATTCCATTCATAACAATTAATATTACCTGTTATTGGAAGTTTGAACTTTAAAAAAGCTTCCGGGCATATAATGTAGTAAATCCAAATCCTGTCAAATCCAGTAAAGGTCATCGCTTCATTGTTGTCACTGTCCAATCTATGCAGAGTTATTCCATCTGATGTATAAACCTGAATTATAATATGTGTCGAACAGTTGTTGCTAACGTCGCCACACAGGTTTTCTTCTGTTTCGAAGAAATACTCAAACGATGAACAAGTAATTAGTTCACCGATCGTCAATTCCACATCCACACAATTCAATTTGGGTGCTATAGAACACATGTATTGCGGATGTCCAGTCATGAGCAGGTTATCAAAATTTGAATTGGGAAAAGATGTTGGATCAGTTATTTTGCATACATGCTGCGTCTTGGTTATCGTTACTTGTTATTCCATGAATTGATATATCTTTGGATCGATATAGAGCTACTGAGCATTCTGCAATTATATTAACAAATGAATATTTAAACAATTGCATAATTTAAATTGATATTTATATGTATAGAGGTAACATTAAGGATCACTCTGATTATTATTTGTTGGTATTACAGTGAATGCATTTAAGGCATCTTAGGTTCTTCTATGTTTACATAATTTTCCCCAAATAAAACATTAATTAAAAATTATCGTTTTGCTGTTATTCATAATAACAATCTAACTAAATTTAAACCGTATCTTATTTCGGATGAATGAAGTGAAATATAACTAATAAACTATAAAGTCATTTTCCATTGTTATATTATAAAAGCATAGTAAGTTTGAATGTGTTTTCATAATCATTTCACAATCTTACTACACACTTTAAATAAAAATAGTATAATCACATACCTTGCTGTAAGCTATCTTTCGAGAAAAAAGACAAAATAGTTATCGTAAGATATCCTTTCAAATGCAAATCTAAACTTTATCAGAGTGTTTAGCAAACAATTTAGTGATTCAGTATATCTGTATTTTATGTAACCATTTATTTATTGAAGGTACAAAAAAGGAAGTTGATAATCCCTACTTTCAATTTACATTCAACCATATTTTACTAGGGTTCTTATATTTACTCCGATTCAATAGTACATATAATAAATATATGCTTGGATAATCATACAACTATAATTTATTCAACCCTAAATGTATAGTAGAAAACAGTCTGTAATTTTAATATAGTATATATTATATATCAGATACATCTATAAACCAAATCGTTTATTTCTAAAATTATTTCTAATTATATTGTAATTTCTAAAATTATAATTTACTATGCACAATGAAGATCTAGGTTTAAAATGAGTATCCATTATTCAAAATCATAATACTAATTGATAGGGGTTGTGAGACAATATTGGATCATTATCTTTGTCATTCCCACTCGTATATATTATTTAAAACGTTAGAAAAATAAAGAATTGAACGAACGACGGTCTTTATTTAGGAGCGTTTACTTTATTTATTTATTTTATATTTAGGACATGTCGATAAGAAAAGATTACACGAGTTTAATCAATCTATTTGTAGACAGATTATACAGTATTTTTGTCGTAATTCTTGTTTAAATTATTGTATAATTTAAATGATAACTTCACATTTTTATTTGTAATAGAAAAGCAAAAATATGCAATACACAATTTCATATCAGATATTTTCAACATTGATAAGAATGTGACAATATGACGAAAGGTGATAAATCATATGTCGTGACTCAAGTAAGCAAGATATTTCATGAGTTTCCTTTCACTTAATATGTTTGTTTCGATAATATTAGAATGATATGGAAAATGACAATACATGACAGAATATGTATAAATATGTATGGATTTTGTTAGCAATTGATATGTCAAAATGTAGTTACGTTTATAATCAATTTGTTATAGTTAATCTTGCAAATGCCATTACGGCCATTGTGTCATTATTACAATCTCTTCGCACCGCTTTGAACACAAGAAATATTTTCCTGCGGCATTTGGAATTTTTATTTTCAAACTTATAACGTTTGCATGAGGGCGTAATAGAATTTATGTTTGAATCTTTATTTCCATATTTTCGAAGAATTAATTTGATACTGTAAAAAGTGTATATGTTATCAAGTCTTACATAAAAGATGTTGACTTGCATCAATATTTTAGGTGCTGAACGTTATATTTGAGAAAGTGTAATTTATTTTATTTTATCTTCCATTGATAGTATAGATAGATAAATGATATTCATATGAAACCATAATAAGAATTATTAAACATACATCATGATACTGTTTTTAATCACTCATTATGAGTCTTAGTAAATTCAACCTTATTTGTATATGCTTTGTTGATCCCCATTCTTATATGCAGTTAGTGATTAAACAGTTTGAATATCTAGAGCACCATACGAAACATGGCCGTGCGATACAGATCTAGTCCCCTGTATATACATCATTATTAACCATTTTTACAATACTATTCTTTTGTTCAACAGCCGAATGTTGATTCGTTGACTGAACATCATCGTGAATCTCCAAATAACTATTCGAAATAGATTCGTCAGTATCATTATCTTTGTTCTTAGCACTTTGCACTCGTGATGCCGGTTGATAAATGCTATTATTTACAAGTTCGTCACGCTTTGGAATTTTATTTGGTTTTGCATATAGGTCCTCAATATCCTCTGGCTTAGTTGCATTGTTTTCAAGTTGATTGATATTGTCATTATTGTTATTATTGATTCGTTGTTTGACACCAGTTGTATCTTCTCCAGTTTCGGATATTGAAGCATATTGTGATTCCGTAACTCGAATTGATGATTCTTGACCTGCGTTCCCCCTTGTTATACTAGCATATTGAGTTTCACCAGGATTATTATCCATATTCTGATTGTTCCCATTTGGTTGGTTATCAGCGGGTATTTCAGCATACGCGCTTCCGTCTTCAACTGAATTGATGCGTTCATAGACGTTCTTTATTGGATCGTCCTCATATGTGTTTTGCCTGGCTAGTGTGACTTCGACTTGTTCATAAGGGTCTACTCGACCGCCATTTTGAGTAGGCACTGGCTCTGGAATTTCTTTCGGGGTTTTATTTCTGAAACATCAAGGCAATTATTTGATAAAATTGTATGAGCAGGCATTATGTATCATATTTGTTACAATCACATTAAATGTAATCTAATCAATCGAATGATAATCATTTAAAACTTAGAATTTAGGGGATTCTAGATTAACATGTTTAATTTACTCAGACAGCAACGACAAAGGGCTATTGTGCCTTATTCTCGCTTCAATAAAGAGCGTGTCTTATATTCCATCCTCTTACCTTCTCCATGCAATGAAAAACACCAGGACCAAGATAATGACAATGAAGACAGCACAGAGTAAAGCAATTACAGCAATCATTCCTAAAATGGAAGTAAATTTATATAGCATTTTTAAATCAGTCGAAGGTACAGGTTCCACATTAATTTGTTTGTACATGCAAAATCACATATATGAGTTACTCTTAGATCTATTCAACGTATATATGGAATTTCACTGAGTTTATCACTGGCTGTTGATTCCTGCTCATTTGTATCATGCGCACCAGCCCTTCTTAATGTATTAAATCAACGATCGAAATGAAGCATGTTTGTGCTTTGAACATGATATACAGGTTATTTGCGAATGACACCGACGGCCTCTATGGGAGGACATCATTGCAACAAAAACATGCATCGCATCTTTTAACAGAGTAAATACTTGATATTAGGAAAGCAGTTGACTACACCGAATGTTAAGTCACAAATCTACATACCGGGTGAAATTTCATCGTCCTCCTTCGAGTCATCTTTCTGAGCTTCTGGACCAACTGGTGGGGGCTCGTTGCTCGGAGTTATAGATGCAGATGTTGTCACATCAGGACCAGGATTCCGACTAAAAGGGGTTGTTTCTGTTAGATCTAGGCCGCACGTCACGGAGACGTCGCCATTTGCTGCAGTAATTATATGAAATGATAATATAATTTTAACGATGTTGCGTCTACACTCCTGACAACTAGGGGTAGGCTCGTTGGGATCTATATTGATTCTTATTTAATCAATATATACGATGAGAGCATACTATTTTCAACTATATGTAGAACATTTGATATATATCTCGCAAAGCTTGATGAATGTATCGATTCAACAAGTGCAAAGTAGGGTAAGGGTAGTTGATATAGCTCGTATGACTCATTCGTGCATGCGTGAACATGTTTGTTATGCTGACGTCATCAGTGCAAGCTGAAACATGTAGGTATTCCCCGCCCTATGACTCATCCGTGCAAGCTAGGACATGTTTCATGTTTGTTGCTGGCGGGGTAGCGGAAAAACCAATGAGGTCATGGGTACACCGAACGACTGATTATGGGAAAAGGGCAAAAGGGGTTGTCATATCATGTAAAATAAATCACTTTTTGAAACACATATACTCATGGGATGCTTTCTTCATTTCCACATTGTTTCCCACGGTATAGTGATGGGAATTTGATAAGGACACCCAATAAAAAAATACCAGAAGTGGGATTCGAACCCACGCGGATCGTAATCCAGTGGATCTTAAGTCCAACGCCTTAACCACTCGGCCATTCTGGTTGCATGGGATGCCTCTTTTGCGCGTATAGACACGTTTCGAATACTGGTCATTTGCGGGAAATTTTTCGCGGGAGATTTTTTTCTGTATGACGTAATACGCGTGCTGTCGTGTATAAAAGGGGAGACATAGAATCAATATGACCATAACTTCGAAAGCAACAACATGGATGTGATACCAATGGAGAAATTATCAGAGCCACAGGCTACCAATACCGCTATGCAAACCGTGGAAAAACGTCTAGATACATTTATAAATTGGCCATCAAGTGACATTATCACACCGGGATCACTCGCCAAAGCAGGATTCTATTATCTACATATGGAAGATCGTGTGCAGTGTGCCTATTGTCTCAATGTGTTTCACAACTGGGTGAAAGGAGATACAGCTATGGAGGAACATCGCCGTCTCTTTCCGAACTGTAGCTTTGTGAAATCCAACCAGGATAGAAGCAAATGTACCGTGTGCAAGGATTCACTCATTGAGATGCTGTATTTTCCGTGTCTACACATCGCTTGCTGTCAGTCTTGCAGTTTCAACACGACACACTGTATTGTATGCCGTCAGCGAATCCAGTCAAGGCTCAGAGTGCACCTGGCATAAAGACATCATCGAATAATGCTGACTGTGCCTGTATGAATATGTAAGCATGATGACATCAGCATTATGTAATTGTTCTATAATTAGACACTTTATCACGTGACTTTACTGTATATAAGGGGTCTCTTTTCGAAGGGACTCCTCATTCAACAACCAACAGTCAACCAGTCAACATGCAGTCACCACCACCCATGAAGAGGCTGAAATTGGACTTGGAACAGAAAAAAGAAGATAAACCAATCGCTGAGTTTGTGCTACACAAC
>LQRL01085097.1:0-11736 GCA_001703475.1 Hydroides elegans
TTACTGGCTCATAAAACAGACATTCGTTTCAAAAAAGTCTGAGCGGTCGCCGTAAATAAAGTATAAAATTGTTAAATTGACCTTTGCCACGTTACAATATGATCTTGGTCATTTTAGTATATACTGATTGACCAAAAATAATTTAGTAAGATAATATAACCTTAAATCGACACATTTTCTAAATTAATTTTTGTCAACTTCTAGCTATCTA
The DNA here is from genome assembly GCA_001703475.1 of Hydroides elegans. NCBI lineage: Eukaryota > Metazoa > Annelida > Polychaeta > Sabellida > Serpulidae > Hydroides > Hydroides elegans. The sequence continues at coordinate 212 of LQRL01085097.1, forward strand.
TGGCAGTTCGGCCTGTGTCAACAACCAAATCAGTATCGCATGCCCAAACAACCGTACCATTTGGCTCAATAATGCCTATTACGGTCAATATGCCAAAACCTGTCCAGAAGCAACGTGCTGTGCCCCGAATCCGATCAACGATTGTTTGGAAAGGTTGGAGGATAACGCTCCTCAAGATTGGGTGGCTATGAAAGCAGCATGCGATAATACAACGCAATGTGAATTTCAAGTTCCAGGTGGACTGGTGATGTCATGTGTGGATCCGTATGATATTAACTATATGAATGTTAACTATTCGTGTCTACCTGGTGAGTATAAAATTTGTTTATGCATGTGTATCATACTATTTGTAAGTTTAAGTTACAAACATGTCTATAAAACAAACATTGCAATAATGTGATTAATAAAATATTCAAAATAAGCAATGTATGACATCATCGAAATAATTCGTAAAAATATGATATTAAACGTTTAAACATTCGCAAATGATATCCCTTTTCTACTCCAAGCTGGCTAGAAAAGCAGGATTTAACCAGCTGGCTTGGAAAAAAGTACACATTTTAATGTTCAAATATGATTACAATGTATTTTGTTATGTTTGTATCTGTAAGTTTTGATGTGATTTTACAACTTCTTAATAAATGTGTCGTGGGGTGCCCTACTTTTAAGATAGTCTTGCGCATATATTACATTGTTTTCCTAAAATTGTAATGACAAATCGAGTAATATCCGCTTATCTCGTCAGTGCTCGGTCCGAAGTCACAATGACTAGATAAGCGGATGCCGAGGTATCCGAGTGGAAATTGGCACTTGTAAATGGTGAGAGTATTTGAAAAAGTGACGAGAAAAAGGCGGCTGACGAGATAAACGGGTGAGACTGTACTGATGTTTTCTCCTGTTTTCAGAAGCTGCCCCTTCGCCTATGGCATTTACAGCCACCTTAGATGCTAATAAGTTTGCCGACACTGAAGAAATTGTCGTTTTTGATAAGATTATAACAAACGTTGGACAACACTTCTCATTAGAAACGAGTGAGTTTCTTTGTCCATATACAGGGATTTATTCATTTTTTGTCACTGTCACAGATGACGACGGGTATCATGTAAATGGGGAATTAAGGGTCGAAAATGAGTTTATTGTAAAAAGTCGAACCAATAGCGATGGATACCTGAGTCAGAGCAGCAACATGGCAGTAGTTGAATGCCAGAGAGGGCAAAGGGTTTGGGTCAGAGCGGAAGATCCTGGAACTTATCGTGCAGGGGGTGATACTACCTTTTCAGGATTTCTCATCCATGTCTATGATGGATAAGGACAATATTATTTTTAAACTTGTATGGCCAGGGTTTGCAATGGGTGAATAAATGGAAATGAAATCATTATTGAGTTTTGATGCTTTTCATTTATCAAATAATTTATCTATTAGATTTATAGGCAAGATTTAATTCTATCTATCAGATGACTCAATTCATACTTTGTTGATATTTTTCTATATCATGGCATCTAAACAGTATGTCAGTATTTTTAAATACCTAAGGACCCCGCTCATAAATGAACCGAATTTTCTTAAAGTCGGTCAAAAGCTATGAAATAAGTAGCGTTTTGGGAAAAAATTAACGAACTAAAGCCTAAACAATATATTGTGTAAATATATATATATATATCAATAACGCGGCCAAGCGGTGGAACAATCCACGTCTTGCCCAAAAAGCCGTTTCCAAAAAGAAGAAATATCTGCAAATACTTTTAATTAAATTGTATTCAAACAAGATTGAACAAGGATAGCATGTCACTGATAGCAAAAGAACAACTGTTGCAAATTGAAAAATGATTTTACTTTGATCTGGCTTATCCCAATGTGTTATCAAGAATAACCGAACTTATCTAAGAATCGGATATATTAACTCATACTTGACCCTTATGAAACCAAACACCGATAAACCGTATTATTGCTTTAACCGAACGAAATTTAAGTCTTAGCCTCTATCTTTTCTTTATAAATCTTGTCGAATAAACCGACAATCGGGTAATATGAACAGTTTTTGCAGGTACCGAGGCGTTAAGCTAGTCTTACAACCGGCCGTACGGGCGCTACGGGCTGTCTACGGGCAAATTTTGAAGAAATCGTACGGGACCCGCACGTTACACGCACGACACACGTACGTCGCACGTACGGCACACGTACGGGTTTCTGCCCGTAGACTGCCCGTACGTGCCCCGCAGGAGAAAATGTGTATGTACATTTTTTGCTGCGGGCGCTCTACGATCATAGAATCGCAAGTAGTCCGCAGGAAGCACGCACGGAGCTCGTACGGGACACGTGCGTGTCCCGTACGTGAACGACTGGATGGCTACGTGCTCTGCGGGGCTGCTGCGATCAGAAAATTGTTTAAAAGCTGCGGGGCCCGTACGGGCAACCGCCCGTACGGCCGGTTGTAAGACTAGCTTTAGGTTCAACTTTATCATTAAAAGTCTTAGGGGCTATATACATCTAAAACATACTTTCAGTGAGCACTGGCGGCAAACTGTCATGCACAAACTTCTTGGCCATTTGGTCGACAGCTGCATCGACGGGTGCGTACGTCAACAACTTGCTCATCAGCTGCTCGATTTTGCGCAGAAACTGCTGACGTTGTGGGCAATCCTGACAATGGAATAGACATTGGGCATATATAATATTTATTTTCATTTATTTATTTATTAACGGTTTTTATATAGCGGTATACCATTTACATGTTCATGGCGCTTAACAATACTGACATTTAATAATGATACTTAATATAAATACTGATTGAGAAATAAATATGTTTAACTAGAATAGATACATATACTTTGGATATATATTGAATACAATAAGTAAAGGCGATTAACATTAATACTGATGAATTAATAAATATATTTAACTAAAATAATGACACATACTTAGGAGAGAATAAAATACACTAAGTTAAAGTAGGAAATGTTTAAAAAAGATGAGTTTTTAAGTTGCCGTTTGAATTGATCATTGCACGAACAAGTACGTAGCGAGTCTGGGAGACTATTCCACAATCTCGGAGCACACGCGCTAAAGGCGCGATCACCTCCGAATTTCAAGCTCGTTTTCGGTTCGATAAGTCGCAGGCCTCCCTTTGTGATCTCGTGTTTCGAACATGTGTCTGTACGTCAGCACATCGTTTATGCATTGAGGGGCGAGGGAGTAAAGTGCCTTGAATGTGAGCAATAGAATTTTATATTTAATTCTCGCTCGGATCGGAAGCCAATGGAGTTTTTTCAAGACCTCAGTACTTTCGATGTCATGGGAGTCGCCCGTGACTAAACGGGCCGGGCAGTTTTGTAGCCGCTGTAATCGCATATAGCAGCATTTATATCCTTATTTTATACACGACAATAAGCATGGTCATATCATCTGTGATATTGACCGGTGTAATGGTGTTCCTATTCAAAGTGGAAAATTCTTAATTCTAATTTGATATAATAAATAATCCAAAACAAGCGAACGGTGAACATTTTTCTTTGTTCATAAAAAGTACATGGAAAATTGTTTGTAGTTCTCGATTGCTACAGAAATATATCAGATGCGATCTCAATATTTTACTATTTTGCTGCATGGACTTAAATTCAAGGCAATGATATGCTTCATTGATATATTGGGCCTAAAAAGGAGGAGAACCGGACAGAAAGTTAGAGAGAGAGAGAGAGAGATAGAGAGAGAGATAGATACATGTAGGAAGAGAATGAGAGATAGAGAGAGAGTTAGAGAATGATAGATAATGATGGATAATGATAGAGAGAGAAAGAGAGAGAGAGAGAGAGAGAGAGAGAGAGAGAGAGAGAGAGAGAGAGAGAGAGTAGAGAAAGGGAGGGTGATGCGTTAAAAATAAATTTGCATCACTTTGGTTGTATTGTAGATATAAATCAATGCAGAGGCTAATTCAGTGAAACGCTCCTTTGTTTGATACAATTAAAGGAAATGGAACGATGTGAAACGGATTTGCATTACAAAATGCGTCATATCTATAACATAAATCATTTATGTGTGACAAATAGGGACTTCCAATAATAATTTGCATTACAGTTACCCAAGTAATATGGACATCGACAAAATGAAATACCCATAATAATTATAATCCAAATGACATTTCACATAATAACCGCACTCCCTTTAACTTTCCAAGCTTCATTGCAAAGTTACATTCAAACGACTTACACCCATCTTGGTTGAGGTGACAGAAAAAGACATGGATCTTACTCTAATCCTCACAATATTCAGCTTATGCAACCTCGAAATCATAACTGCATCATACACAAATCAGTGTCCGGCCAAATTCGAGGCAAACACAAATGCGGACCAGTTTTCAGGCTACTGCTCCGTGAAAGCATTGCCACTAGATAAGATACCCGAGCAACACCGCGATAAAATCTGCTACAGCAAATGCTTGCAGTCAGACGTGTGTATGTATTATCGCTTCAGTGCAAACACGTGTCTCGTTTGTTTACGTCGAGAAGCCGACTTTGACACGCATAACGTCGGGAGCCGATTGATGGATGTGTCGAATACCGAACGGCCCGTCGCGGGCGACATTGTACATTCGCGCATAGGACTCGATATGATGTCTTCAAATCAATTATTTCAGAACTGTTCGTCGCAGGTTTTGGGCAGAACCCCAGCGGTTTTTACAGCCGCAGACCAACTCGACCTACCGTGGGACGCACAGATCGAGTATTTGCAGTTCTGCCTCTTTGATTCCGTTTTATACCAGGCGGTGGATGGCTTCAGGATCAGAGCGCGAGGTTATGATGAGGTCGTGTTCAAATGTGACCTTTCGGATGCTTGGAGCGACGTGATGATTGCATTTCAAGATGGTGAAATCATCACGAAAATTGACGTCTATACATCACCTATATTTGGAGTACTGGCGATGACCATCTACACGTCAACGGGTATGAGATACGGGCCATTCGGATCAACAGGATCGGGACTTGGGATGACGTTAACCACCTTGGAAGGTTCAAAACTTCAAGGAATCAGAGCGACTGATGGATTTGACAGTATCCGCATACGGTTTGCGCAGTGTGATTAAAAGGACTCGCAATTATTGGTTTCTACTTTCTGGTTACAATGTCAATCGATTAACATGACACGAGGAAAGTTTCTGTTGTTAAACAGATCACGGAACATTTCTTTCCTAATTTCATGTAAAACGCTACACATGGAATATATAATATAGGTCCTCGGTTAAATGTTTAAAGGGGACTTTCGGTTTCGTTCATTTCGTAATAAAAAGGACTCACACTTAGTGATTTACACTTTCTGGTAATTTTCAATCCGTTCGAATGTTATGAACAGGAACGTTTTTTGCCGAAAGATCATGGAACAAAAATACTTATTCCTTATCAAAATATTGATGCTATACCGCATATGTTGAAAACCCAGATCCTTGGTAAAAGGGGACTTATTGTTCTGGTTAAAGGGGACTAATTTTTGTTTTTTTTTCTACAAAATATCAATAACATTGAACATACAAAATATATATTTTTCTTGTTGTTATATGTATGCATGTTTTAGACATTTATTTGTTTTAAGGGGGAGGGGGTATCCATGATGCAAATTGTAAAAAGTATCAATTACTTTAAATACATACCACATCTGAAAAGGCGATGCCCATGTAATTGAGATAATCGCGCGGTAACGACTTTCGAAATTCAATGTCTTCTTCGAACCCGATTTGCAGGGCGCGAGGCACTATCTACAATGAAAGAAACTAAATGACTGTTTATATAGTTTACGTTTATAAAATAGGTGAGAAAAAATCAAATTCGTATTCGGCACTTTGCAAAGAAGTTTAGTATTTGCTGCACTTAAAATTGTATGTCATGGCTTGTTTGATTTGTGATATTTTTCATAACTTTACATAAGATGACCATTGCTTTCTTGCTTCAAAATAAAACTTGTGTGAAATTATTTGTTCTTGTTTGTATCAAGTCAACGGGCTTAAATCAGAAAATGTACAACTTATAAGTAACAAAATACAGTTAAACCATTGATTCTACTTTCGTACCTTTTCTAACAAGTCACCCCATGTATTCTGCTGCATACAAGACACGGTGATATGTAATGAGTGGGCGTCTTCTTCAGTTTTACCCTGAAAGTGTTTAGATTCAAGGCAATGTCAACCTCATATTAGTTATATCATTTGAGGAAGCAATTTTTTAAGTTTAAGAACACACAAATCAATATTACTTTTTTCCTCGTAAAACGGCTCATAAAATGTACGTATCTAAAAAGTCACAAGATAAACAGAATGTAGAGTTAAAATTGAATATGGGTTCTTGCAAGATTACATATAGTTCCTATCTTGAAGCAATACTTATTTGAATCGAATTAAGGGACTTGCCGAGTCGGTGATTATAATGTATTTGAGGTGCTGAATCTTATCTTACTATGTAGCCTACATATTCCCGAAATATAAAATGTATCCGGCAATATCATATACCAGTTCCCCGATGGTCAAATTACCTTGTTTGAAATTAGGGGCAAAATAATTGATAAAACCCTTTAAGTGAATTCAAGGGAAGCACAACAGGATATAGCCGTTTACAGGGTGTAGCATAAGCCAGAATTCTGCCTCGGTAACTTTTCGAGGGTACTTGAAATCTGCCTCGGTATATTCGATTTTCCTCGGTATTTTTCGAAGAAACCTAAATTATGCCTCGGTAGATCCGATTTTCTACCTCGGTAATTTTTCTAGGATACCTCAATTCTGCCTCGGTAATTTTGATTTACCCTCGAAATTACCGAGGGTGTCGACCCTCATGCTACACACTGCGTGTATCCCTTTACCTGATGAATGGTTCCACGTGGGAAATATAGCAGATCACCGGCTTCCAAGATCACATCCAAAATCGGCTCCCCAATATCAGCATCCGTGAAATTGTCTATGAAAGATGCAAAAAGAATCAACATGAATAAGGTCCTATGGCTTTCTGCAAATTATTCATTAGATCAAAATGTCTTTAACTCAGTTACTGGCTATGCAAATAGTTCAACCTGGTTAAGGCTAGTCAATAACGATATTTCAATTGAAAAATATTAGTACATTTTGTATTTGCAATACCCTTACGTAAAAAGACAATGTACAACTTACTACTTGAGTGTTTCGGCAACGCCTCTTTTTCGCTCCTGGAAAGAGCAAGTCATTTTTGTGACAAATGGATATGTAAATTAAAAGTGTATTGGAAATAATCCAAACAAAATTTCTACATAACCAACGTTATTTTCAACATCATTTTTTCGCAACAATTCGAAACATTCTCAAGTTTGACGAATCCGGAATTCTTTGCTTAATGTTACTCGTAAAATGGTCAATAAAATAAATCAGTCAAAATCATATCTAACTTTCAATCAGCTTTTGAGTTATTGATAGCCTATAGGCCTATAAATAAATATAAGACAGTACCGGGTAAAATGTGTACTTACTTGGGACAGTAGAGCCTCCAGTGTTTCTTGCCCTCCAGTTGCACAATAAATGCTTCGATGTCATCGTAATGAGGCGCGAAACCTTGCGTCCCTGGAGGCGTGAGATATCTGTACATAAAAATATAATTATTCTAATGACTAAATGCAAGTTAAATCTTGGATAAAGGCGACAATGAAATCGTGTATATATCAAGGGAAAAACACCAATACACTGACCAAATGTATGATTTTGCTTATCGTTTACAAAAACGTTTCATACTTGGCATTACAGTGTTGTTCGGATTTTTTTGTACATAAGGCAGCATTTTTTAATATATTTTTCTCGACAACCTCTCCTATGTTACAATTACGTTGATGCCCATCAATTCTCTTTGTATTCAAATATTTATACTTACATATTTGCACCAGTCATGCAGCCAAAATACTCTTGCAGAATCGACAGCAGTTTCCACACATTGCGTGAGTATGTCTGTGGGTTTAGGATCCTTACGGAACAGCCATTCTGGGGAGAAAAACAAAAAAAAAGTCACTGTATTGATTGCTCTGATCATATTTCAAATACTTAAGACATGATCATTGTCTGGCAAGCAAAGACAAGAAGTATTGAAGAGGATCGTTTCATTGACTGTCTGTTCTTAGGTTGGCTTGTATTATAACACATAATTTATGATTATGCCTGCTTAGAAATGAGTTTTTATTTTTTTATCCATTTTGAAAATTGCCTTCATAGAGTGTACTACATAATTTTCGAATGCATTTTCAAAATTGTCATATTTGTACATACATTGTAGTAAACATTGGCAATCTTTAAACTTCAATGTGCAGTACAGTGTTTTCAGTTGAATTCTCACCTGATAGTAGTCCCATACAACCGGGGCATAGGCGCGACCGGGAGGATTCAGCGTTTCTCGTTTGCCGTTAATGTACTGAACCACATCCAGGTTCTCGCCGAAATTCAGCGTGTTCTTCAATAGATAAAGGGATATTTATTATCCACATTTGATATTCATTTCAGGGTGTAGCATAAGGGTTGTCCCTCGGTAATTTCGGGGGTAAATCAAGATTACCGAGGCAGAATTGAGGTACCCTCGAAAAATTACCGAGGCAGAATTCTGGCTTATGCTACACCCTGCATTTACTGATTGAATTGTAATTCGAGATCAATAACTTATAAAGAAAAATAAAAGAACAGCTCGGCTAGATCACTTTCTCAAAATAATCAAGCGTACACTACACCTTGTTCGCTTTATTTGGACTAAAGATATCGCAAAACAAGTGAAAATAAAAAATCTAATATTTATGATTTAACTATGTCTATGATTTGACATTTAATACTTTCAAAATCATGAATACTGTATGCCTGTCATACATCGAAGAGACCTTTTAACCCGTACAGAGCGTACCTACCAAAAGGCATTTCACCGTGTTCCACCTTAAGTCATTTTCAATTTTCTTTCTTTCCATGCCGTTAGAAAACCTGCATTTAAACAATATACAGTGTACAATAAACAGTGTTGCTCTAACCCGTCCCACTTACCTCTCTCAACATGCGGTCCATCTCTGCGCAACTGAACCAGCCGTCGTTATAATTGGGCATGTGTCGCTTCACCAGCAGCGGCTTCTTCTCCCAAAGTTCACTGAGAACATACATGCCATTTGTTTATTGAACGTTTGATTAGGATACTTGATGATACTAGTATACAGGACTGTCAAAGGACAGTGTGCCACATCTTGCTTATATATATATAGTTTATAAAAGACGTCAAATTCTCTTATGCGTCGATATCTTATACCGGATTTGTTTCGTAATTTCTTTCAAAGTACCATGGCGACATAGGGGTTGAAGTGTTGGACTGGACATTTTGACAAACAGTAAACGAGAAAATACAATAATTGTATTTTTGCAATGTGAGTTAAATAAGGCATATAGCCTTCATATAGTAGTTTTTTTTTAATGACAGACCACTAAAACACTGAAAACTAAATAAGATGAAAGAACGTGATCCATACTATATTTTAGGGAATGTCGATTTGCAATCAAATCAAACGCTGGATACCTTGCTGAAATTGTATTACAAAACAGCAAGTCACTTCGAACTTTGACAAAGCAAAGGAAATTGTTAATGGAAATTAAAAAAAAAAAATCATTTAAGAATTTCAATGTGTATAAAACAATAGAGTAAGGTATTGAAGATTTGCAAGGCGGGTTAAAAAAGAAAGACATAGAATTTATTATTCTTTAAAAAGACAAACGATTTTTCAAATCTGGAAGAAGTTGTACAGTTTATGAATGTCATTTCAAATGAATAAACCATTTTACCACTAACCACTATTTTTTTAAGTTAATTTTATTTAACAAGGCAAAGGGGCACTTGCCTATTTGATGATCGAAATAAAATGGTGTGTAAAATTGCTCCGATTATATCCCCCACAGCCGAGCAATTTCAATTGTTACGTCATAATTACGTGGTCGCAGCATAAGTGGCGACAAGTGAAGACTATTGTTCAAATGGTAAGATATAAGCAATCATAACTTTGCTTATATAAGCAATATAAGCATAAAATAGCACAACTTTTGTGCCCTAGCTCTCAAGGAATATTTTAAACCAAGTTTCATTAAAATCGGCCCACAACTTTCGGAGGAGTAGCTTTTCCAAAAAAAAGTTAACGAACTAAACAAATAAATATATATATGTATATTATATATATACGCATAAATAAATAACGGTCAAGCGGTGGGACAACCCCCGTCTTACAAAGCAAGCCGTGGCTAAAAACGGTATTTTTTAGAAAGATACTTAGCATAATCCAAAAGGTTTCCAGACTTTTTCTTCAAAAATATTTAAATTCTATGTGCGTATATTACGTGCACATGTAAAGTTAATTTTTAAACTTTCTGATAGCCACGAATCCAGCGCTATTGTCCAACATTCTTAAGTTATGCCATACATGGAGTACTCGTTGTTCTAAAGAGTACTTAGTTACTCACTTGAAGAATTTATCTGGTTTGACCGGGTGAATGAGACATTCAAACAGTTTGCGTGCCTCCTCCTCGCTGTCAAACATATACGGCAGATTCGATGTGCGTTCGGACGGATGCGCTGGTATTGGCTCTGTTCGTTCCTGGCCGCCGCTGGGGCTTAGAACAGCAGATTTCTGAGAGAAAAAATCAATATTGGAAATCTTTATATGTATGCTTACACGAATTTTATTGGTGTATTTGTTTACTACATGTATATTGATATATAGGCTACTACAAAGTCTGGAATATGTAGATGCACAGTTTTGTTTCCGTTTCATACTTTATTTTAAACCTTAACACTGGTTACTAATATCATAATCTTTATAAGTCCATTTCCATCAAACAAAATTTACTTAGGTATTAGGTCAGTTTTTTTACAAACCATTACAAAATCATTTCGGTCAGAGAAAAATAGCTTTATTACGAAGCATTACCGGTACACGTTCAAGTCGCTCAAAGAAAATGTTTATTGTGAAGCATTTAAATGACTCACTCTGGTAGGCGTGCTCCCACTCGACCCCGCATGCTGCGGCGACGGCGGCGCACTGCCCTGACTGAGCCGTCGGCGCTTTGCGGGCTTGGGCGGCGGAAGTACGGACCCGTCACTCGCCCCACTTCTGCTTCGACTTGCGGATGCGTTTGCGGGGGAGGAAGAGGACTTCCGGCGGCTGGATTTTTTGTTGGAGGGGGAGGAGGTGGTGTCCGGGGATGGGATGCTGCCTGGATGGATGTCTGCTTTACTGCTGGTGCGCTTTTTGGAGGTGGAGGAGGGCGGAGGTTTCACAGTCTGGAAATACAAACATGTATATTGTTTTGGACTTTTTGTTGTTAATTTCAGGGTTCGTACCTAATTGTGATCTTTTGAAAATATTTTTTTACAGGTTTTAAATCGATAATTGTAGATCAACAGGACTGCTCTAGGAACGTTCGGACTTGATATAAGTTATCTTGAAAGAAGCATTATTTGGACCTTGAATTTCCAAAATGGATGCAGTGAATCAATACAAACTTGAAGTCAGACACAATAAA
>LQRL01085115.1:5235-20307 GCA_001703475.1 Hydroides elegans
AGCAAACACGAAAACACGCAGAAGGGGTGTAAAAGGAGTGGTATCAATGTTCATTATCATTTATTCACAATGCCTCGATTATCACTTGAGCTTCGTGAAGCTGGGATGCATATGAAAATGATTTGTTATTCAATCTTTCCTGGTTACAAAATGTTCTATATTTACACACCTTTCTGTATGTTCTGTATTATGTATACGGTAATAAGATAAATTTAAAGAATTTTAGTTAAAATTTCTGTTTTCTTACTTTCAAAAACAGATTATTATTAAATATGTACAGTCACGCGCATTCCTAACCCAACAACTGTAACGATAAACGATAACCGATAACCGCAAAAACGTTAACCGATAAACGATAAACGATAAACTTTAACCGCAAAAACGATAACCGATAACCGATAAACGATAACCGATAACCGATAAACGATAACCGATAAACGATAAACGATATCCATGAGTGGTATATAGAGAGCTTTACTGTGAGTGCTTATCATAATTCACAATCAAGTTACATCATATATATTTGCACCTTATTGAATGTTATCTAAACATATTGTTAACATTACCCTTATTTAATTCAATATGTCAAGAAATAATTCGCATTATTAATCGCATTGATTATATGAAGCGTTCAAATATCTCATCATAGTGTGTCACCACCGAGAATATAAAAATAGACAAGTGGGAAAATTTCACTTAACACACCGGGGTACCCACCCAAATTTAAAATACACTGTTTCAATGAGCCGTGCTTACATTAGGTCTCATTTATGCAAAACCAAAACACCTAAAATCATACATGTATACTCGTCCAAATGCATTGATGACAGCCGCTAACAGATAACCGAAAACCGATAAACGATAAACGATAAACGATATACGATATTCGATAACCGCAAAAACGATAACCGATAAACGATATACGATAAACGATAACCGCAAAAACGATAACCGATAAACGATAACCGATAAGAATTTTGTCGGGTTAGGACCGCGCGCCACTGTAAATGTATTAAGTCGTTCAGCCCTCCCCCTCGTTATATTATAACATTAGAACTGTTTTTGTGTCTAGAAATACTTTGATTAAAATTTATAAATGTTGAAAGACAAATATATGGTTCCAAGACAATTAACGAAGAAATGAAGTATACAATGCTTATTGCATGATTAGTGTGGCTTATAAGCACTATGTCCCAAAAAGACCGAATGAAAAGATACAGGGGCCAAACATGTGAAAAATCATCAATGCCAAAAAAACATTCCCTCAGACCTTTTATATTCTATACGCAGTTAATCTATCAATAAATATATTCAGAGCAACCAGACTTGAAAGCAGACCAACAACTATTACCCGAGATAAAAAACCCAATTGTTCAAAATATACCAATTAACAAGATACAAGGTCGGAAAATATGATATGTGATCAATAACCAAGAATTAATGTGCTCTCAGGCTTTTGATAATAGAAAGTCTATCTATATTTAAGTATACCGAGCCTAAAACTAGACATAACAACCAATAAAATATGGCACGCGCAAACACGCAAGCACGCAGACACGCAAACCCGCAAACACGCAAACCCGCAAACACGCAAATAAATCTGCACGCAAATATCAAAATTTGTCCACGCTGAATTCATATCATGAGCACGCAAACACGAAGTCAACTTATAAACGGTTTTTACTGTATAAGCATACCAGTAAATAAGCAAATAAGCATATAAGCAAAAAGGCACAAAGCCAGTCGTTAAGCCCGCACATTAGGGTTGAATGAGGTGATCAATGGTCGAACTGTGGAATACGGCGCGATGACCAAAGTCGTGCATGCAGTAGCCCGCTAGCATCTTAAATGGATAAATATCATTTTGAGTGATTAAAAAATACACTATTTTTTCAAATTACATATTTAATATCAATATGGTCGAATTATAGAGCACCGCGCTATGACCAAAGTCGTGGATTAAATTTGTAAATTAAAATGAATATCTTACCATTGAAGCGCCAATGCAGACACTAGCGGCCAAAAACGGCAGCCACCCAGCTCCATAATGGGAGATAATGACGTAAGCGAGAATCTCAAAGAACCAGATTTGAACGAATTCAAATACATTGCTGAAGACGCTCGGAGTCCAAAGATCCTGGGAAAAAGAAAAAAGGAAATATTTACAAATATGTGCATTTGATAGAACCAGAATTGACATGACACATGCACATTGTCTTTATTGTACATAATTAGTTTATCCTATATCTTCCATCTTTCAATCAAAACTACCGTATGTTTAATAATATTATCAAAAACATATATCTTTATAGTAGGGCAATTTATTAAAAAAAAACATTTTAAATAATGTTATTTATTTTTTTAAGTATCTTATTAGTCAAATATCTTAATATCGCATTTCGCATTTAATTGCTTATAATTAATGAGCGGACTAATCAAGTACCAAACCACCAAAGCTTATAATAATGGCTGATTTACACGAACAGTTTCCTTTCCTAATATATATTTAAGAAAGATCACAATTTATTCCTGAATGCGATTAAAATCAATTACTAAAGTTAAACATTTTCTTACCATTTCTTTGGCAGTTTGCCACAGTTTCTGGAAGTCTTTCTCAATGGCGGCCGATCGACTTTCAGTAAAGGTCTCCTCCGACAGAGTTCCAATTTGATAGGCCTTCATGAATTTTCGAACCATAGGCAGCGAGGAATCGGTATGGTACATCACGAATGGGTTCTGTAGAATATAAAGAATACATTTTGTAGAATTAAGAAGGGATTCTTTAAATAAAATGAAAATATACAGCCCACAAGAGGAGTGTTCAAAAAAGGATGACAAAGGGTGTGTTTGAAAAGAGGGGAGGGGGTGGTATGTAATAAGTATTTAGGAAATATGTTAAGTCAAAAATGTGTCTATTGTTTAAAGTTTCGTATGCCGCTGCGCCGGTGTGGTCCATACGGAAAGGATTCTGTAAATAAAAACTGAAAGGGAGGAATCGGTGTGGTACATGACGAACGGATTCTATGAATAAGAATAAAATGAGGGTATACATTTATAAATATCATATTGGGTTGAAATATTTAATAATATTTTATACATTGTGTATATAGCTATTTTAGAAACTCGTCTTCTTTACTCGACTTTTTTTTTAATCATTAAACTGGGAACATACATTAGACAACCTGCCAAGTTTCATAATGTTGTTAAGTAAGTCAATAATATTTCAAATTCTTAAAACAGGAGTACCCAGCGATTTATTCTGTGAAATATCTATTCTTTTCAAATATCTATCTTGCTGGCATTTTCACAGAACAGAATAGATAAAATATTGTATTTCAGATATTTCGCTTTTTCCTGGCATTTTATACGAATAAAACCCAAGTTATAAATGTTTCTCTAATAGCCTAAAAGGTTGTTTGTTTATAACAAAATCGAGTTTAAGCATATTATAATTACTGTGATGCACTAATACATTTAAGATTTACATAACTAAGTCCAAAAAGATAGATTTTCAAACGATGCGCAAATTCAAGACTTTTGTATATCAATGTTTTCTTCTGTTGGCAAATTTGTGCAAAGTTGCTGGCAAGATATTTTTTTGTGTTCCTTGCTGGCAAATTAAGAATAAAACCATTCGATAAACACAAATAATTATAAGGTTTAAAGTAGTTTAGAATTCATTTCAGGCCAAATGCAGTTAAATGAGACACTATTTCAAAAATGGCCCGATGGGTACTCCTGTTAAAATTCGGGGTATACAACGTTTCAGCTTTATTCCCCTTCTATAACAATTTCGTGATTAATAACTTATGTGAACCGTTTTAGATGACAAGCATTAACAATTTATAAACCTTGTATTGCTGTTGTGTACATAGCTAAAATTTAAAGGAATACATTTTGCTATCTGGAGAGACTAAGCAATGTGCTAATCGACACTTTCAATTACATATGATTACTATAACTAGCCATAAGTGGTAAATCTTAGACAAGTTAACATCTTAACCCAAGGTTGAAAGAGACATAAATTACTCTATTAAGAGCTATGTGTCAAATTAAACTTTATAAACTAATATCGCTATCTTTTTAATTGTTTTTTCATAGACATACTCTTCAGATTCAAGTTTGCTTATGAACAAGTTTCAAGAGCACTCTAATTCCATTTGGGATAAAACTTAATCTTTATGATTAAACTTAATTGCAAATCAGAATACAATCAAATCTTATTTAAGGGTTATTTTGTCATACAAGCAGGTTCCATCAATCATGTTTTTGCACTGATGTTCATTTTATAGTTATTTAACAATTTATTTTACTCGATCCTTGCAAAAAGCTTTAATGTAAACAGGTCGCGTACGTGCCTATGTATCGGGATGCGTCCGGGGTTATAGGACACCAATAAAAATAGGGACGTCCCGGGAAATGTCACCTATATGTCTTTCAAATGGAACGAACCTCGCTCATGCTACTACCAAAAATATGATAACGTGATGATCAAAATCAGTTTATTAACCTGTTTTGTGTTGATTTTGAACGTTAAAAAGGGTATCTCTGAACTATCAACGATCAGCATAATTATCTGAATTATCAGCAATAAAGCATTCAGATTTGTATTCATCACTAAATGCATAAAGGATAAGCCCCCTTGAATTTCGAATCAAAGTGAAAAAATGATATATCACCTACCAAATATATGATACAAATATGCATATATCCATATGTATTGGCAGGAGGACATACATGCACAGATTGTTTAACAATTTTAACATCCCAAAATGATATTTCATTTCTATCATAAACCCGATAAACGTTCTATGAGAAATAACTTATGATGTATTATGTTTAAGCCGTTTTTTCGTAAACAGCAAATATAAATATATATCAATTATTCATATACAAAGATTTCAGCTTTATGTATTTGTAGCTAACAAAAATAGATTTTAACACAAACGCATCGATAGGTCTTTTCCCGAATGGTCTTAGAGCATCTTCCAATTTCATACCGAATATTTTAATAGAATATTGATAAAATATATAATAAATATATCAAATACACACAATTTATAATATTGAAATAAACTCACCGATGCGTCCTGTCCCGAATGATCTTCCAGCACCTTCCATCCTCCCGGATGCCGCTGCTTAAATTCGGTGACGTCATAGACGTTTCCCTCCAATACAATCCAGGCGTCATTCTCTTTGTTGTGTTTGCGGATCTCTTCCCATGCTATGGGCCGTTCGGGATCTGTTGATCCGGAGGGGGATTTATCCGCAGCTGAGCAGGCACCTTTACCCATGGCTAATGAAAATTAAGTATATATAAGATATATGTTCTTCTGATTTTTATTCCATACACACAGCATCCAGGCTATTGGCCTTTCAGAATCCGTGGCCGAGGGGGATTTGTTCGCCGCCAAGCGGGCCTTTACCCATGGCTTGAAAATATATATAATATTCAAGTGTTAAACCGCTGTATTCAAGTGTAAAATACACAAATAAGTTCCCTTTAAAATGTTAGAAAATTTGCAAAGCCACATAAGTATCAAATATATATATAAATTATCTCTTCTATTAATTAAAAAGGCTAGCATTTTAGCTATTTTAGCACGCTTTTTGCTTTCGTGGCTTGAGCAACGAACAATGAATAAACTTTGTTTATATTGAATATATATATAAGACCGTAGAATTTGTCTGCTTACAACCTCTTTTTCTCATAGATGGTAAATGGATTAATAATATTTATGATTTTTTGAAATCTAAAACAAAAAAAGTATCTGCTGAAAACCTTTTTTAGGAATATCTCGGGATGTGATAGGCTTATTACGAAACCAGCCGTTAAAATGATGATAGACCAAACCATAATATATTATACAATAAAAAGATTGGCTGCGCTTTAGTTATTACAAAATGTACTTTATTATATATTTTTGAATATAAATTTACATGTAAAGAAAACTATTAACTTTAGTCGCAAAAAAATATATCATAAGGATTCGACCAAAGGTTAAACTATATTTTTGGTTCGCTGAACAAAATAAAGTTATTTTACCTAAGTTAGGTTATATATTATCTAATTAAGCATCAGCATGATATCAATATAAAGATTTCCTCACAATTAATCAAATAATTAAAATTCTTCTCGTTGACTATACAAGGTTTTACTCTTGTTATTTAAAATAATATTTTTATTTACATCTTTCTCTTTAAATTACAAGAAAAAATGTTATATAGTCTTGAAATCCATTCTGTTATTTCAATTTGAAAAACCATCATCATTCATTTTTATTATAATTGTTATAACAATTTTTTAACACACAATGATGAAGTGTTCTCGACTAATACCTACCTCGTATTGGTTGTATTGTTCCAATGGATATGCTTTGCCATGTCAATTCTCTCCCTTTTATATGCCAAGTTTTGTTCTTATCTATATCTTATCTGTATTATTGAAGGACATTGGAATAACCCAAGAACTGGTCGAAATTGAGGATTCATATCCTTGATACTAATTAATGATTGAATGGGGATTTTTTTCATCCAACCTGCAGTTATCATTAATAAACTTCTAATAAAAAATCATAAGCCATAAGTTCGCAAACGTAATTAAATGTCAAGTCATCTTAGAACAGTCAGAAACTGTTGGAAACATTGGTTTGTGATTGTTTTCATTTTAACGTCACGTCAGCCTCCTTGAACAAGCTTTAAGATATTAGTTTATTACGTTTGCATCGCATCGACAGAAAAAATATTTTCTGTATGTTTATGTGAACGCGCCC
Source organism: Hydroides elegans (assembly GCA_001703475.1). NCBI lineage: Eukaryota > Metazoa > Annelida > Polychaeta > Sabellida > Serpulidae > Hydroides > Hydroides elegans. Next base: position 12,009 of record LQRL01085115.1, read on the forward strand.
TATGGGTCGAATTAGATCTTGACTATTGGTTCCATGAGTAAATACCTTAGTTTGTTATCATGACTTATTTAAAAGGAAAATGAAAAGTCATATCATTCTTTTAAAATGACGATTTTACGAGGGCAAAAATGGAATGACAAGTTACATAGGGAATCTTTGAGCTCGGAAATTGATTTTGATTGATGCAGGAATTGAGAATCTTTTTCGAGATGAACTACATCTTCGTTTTATAAACGTGACCTATTGAGCCTCAAAGTAACATCCATCACCTGTCAATCAAAAGACTTATCACCCTGATTGTGTTTATAGAGGTTATGCAATAGTCATAAAATATCAATTACCTTACTTAATGCATGGCAATATCAAAACGCATATTCGTGATTCCACTTGCTATTTACATTGATACTTCAGCGATAAATACCATCAATGCCTTGTAAAGCCTTGATTAATTTTATTTAGTGGTCACACAGCAATTTTGCACTTCATTTATCACATCACTTGGCACGCTTTGATGAGTTTTATCTGGCTCGGGACTCAACAATGATAACATTAAGTCGGGGACAAAGCTAGTGAATATAAGGATACCAGCTACAAGGCGCTATGTGAATAGAGGTCCACTTGTTATTATTTAATTTTAGTGATATATATTAAACCGTCAAGTGTGTGTGTGTTTATGTAAGTATTCTATATATAGAGGGAAAGTTTTGGCTCGTTTACATGTTTAGATCGCGTAAGATTGACTCCTAAAATATACATCGTGAAAAAGAATAACAGCCTGGACTTGGAGTGCTTCGTTTTCCGAAGTAAAGGACAGTTTTTATATATATATATACCCTGCGTGTGAAACTCATTCAAGCGTTTAAAAGCTGATGTCCGTTCGACATCAATTAAAATTACTTCTTGTGACCGGATAATTTTATGTATTTTAAATTAAGTTGAGTTCTAAATGATCGATCACTTATTCCAAATATCAAACGCAATTTTCCCCGTCAGGTCACCTTTATTCATATAATAGATATTTCAAAAAAACATGCGTTAATTTTTACAACACATTTTTTTTAATATATGAAACATTGATAGAAACACAAAATAAGATAAATATTTTTTTGACAAATATCATATTTATGTGTAAAATATAATAACAATTCTAAAAACAATTATTCAATATTCCTGCAAATAATGTGGCATTTTCTGTCTTTAGGCAGGAGTACCCAACGAAGGAATTTTAGAAGTGTGTCTAATATGACTTATTTTGTAATGATACGAATTAATTTGCAGCCTAAAATGGTGAAATATCATTTATTTTATTCATTCCACTTTGCCAGCCAGGAAAGCTCCAAAATTGTTGCCAGCAAAATGCTGCCAGCAAGAATAGATACTCATGAATGGTTCATGTCCCTCTGAAAGTCCACAAGAAAAACTAGTTTATTCCCATATGTTAGCCCTTTTTGCTCATAACTGAGTTTATTTAATGTAAAAACGGCATTCAATGTACCTTATTTCTTGAAAAAAAAACGAAAAGAAAACTTTCATATTCATTCTATTCTGTGAAAATACCAGCAAGTAAGATTTCCCAGCCGAATAGATATTTCACCGAATAAATCGCTGGGTACTCCTGTTTAGGCAGGCGAAACCGGGGCCCAGGATTATCTTCGGATAATTTTAGTCCTGGTAATATTTTCCTCATCATATTTAATTTTATTATGAAAAGTTTATCCATAAAGTATCAAACATACGTCAAATGCGATTATCGACAGAAAGAAAATAATAATATATTTTAATAGTCTTCATACTGAACAAAATATGGTATAAGACCCAAAGTGCAAACCTATATTTTTCGCTGAAACTCTCTTGAAATATTGGTTCATCCAGTTTAATTGATTATTCATACACGTTAAATTAAGGTAAGAGAACAAAAGGACGCCTTAGAATCGTTTATTTTACAAGAAAGTGTATCTCTCAATGAAAATTTGTCTGACCCGATAGGCCATTTTGAAGCTCAGATTCATCATCAATACCCTAAAAGAAGATGTAAAAGAGAGTTCCTGCCGCACCTATATAAAAGTGGGTTCCTGTCGCACCTATATAAAAGTGGGTTCCTGTCGCACCTATATAAAAGAGGGTTCCTGCCGCACCTATATATAAGAGGGTTCCTGCCGCACCTATATATAAGAGGGTTCCTGCCGCACCCTTAAATAATTTTGAATTCTGCCGCATCCAAAATCAAAGAGGGATTCTGTGGCACCCAAAATCAAAGAGGGATTCTGCCGCACCCAAAATCAAAGAGGGATTCTGCCTCACCCAAAATCAAATGGAGATTCTGCCTGGTCCAAATCGGATTCCTGCCTCACTTGAATGGGCGATATTCTTATATGTTTCATTATTATATATATAATAATAATATCATACTATACATAGTATATATTTATAAAATTGTATTATAACAATATATATTTTTTTTGAAAAAAAAATAATGTAATTTTCGAGATGACCGAGATGCCATAAATTCTTGAAACAATGACAAAATTCCAGCATATTCTTGAAAATTCTAGCATATTCTGGAACCTTCCATGACCAAAGGAATATCCAGAACACATTTTCCTTCATAATTTCATTAATATTCCATCTATTACTCTACAAAAAGGCTCGTTGGAAAGCTTATGAACTATTCAATCTTCTAAAATTTCCGCCATCTTGAATTTCACCAAACCACTTGGCCTAAATGCTGTAATGGGATTGGTCGAAACCTATTTTCCTTCATAATTTCATTAATATTCCATGTAGAGCATTGTAAATAGGCTCGATGAAAAGCTCATGAACTATACTATATTCCAAAATGCCATGTTGGATTTCGCAAAATCACGTGACCTAAATGCTGCATCAATATGCTATCATCCATACTTCACTTGCTCCGAGTCACTCTTGGAGCATTCTACATTGACTTAGAGTTACTCCTGGAGCATTCTACATGTGCATAAGACATATGCTCGGAGTCGCTTAAAGATATTTCTACATATGCCTTTAAGCATTCAAAATGTGCTTCAAGTCACTCTTTGGGCATTCTACATGTTCTCTTATGCATTCGGCATCTACTCCGAGTCACCTTTTAAGCATTTTTTGGATCTATACATGGACCTCAGCATTGTGTTCAAGGTATGTAATATATGTGTACAGATTGACACAGTCACAGTATTTGATTGGCTGAAACCTATTTTCCTTCATAATTTCATTAATATTCCATGTAAAGCCTTGCAAAAACACTCGTTGAAAGGCTTATCAACTATACTTTATTCCGAACTATCCGCCATCTTGAATTTTGATGAATCCAGTGACTCAAATGCTACATTTATATGCTATCATCCATGCTACCCTTCTTACGAGTCATTCTTTGAGCATTCTACGTTGACCCAGAGTTACTCCTGGAACATTCTACATGTGCTCTTTTTCATTCTACATAGACTACGAGCAACTCTTCAATCATTTTACATGTACTCCTATACATTCTAGAGTGACTCCGAGTCACTCTTGAACTATTCGTCATATGTAGTTAATCATTCCAAATATTTTTTAGGTAACTATCCAGATAATCAACATATGCTATTATCCATGCTACCCTTCTTACGAGTCACTCTTCGAGCATTCTACATTGACTCAGAGATACTCCTGGAGCATTCTACATGTGCTCTTTTTCATTCTACACAGACTCCGAGCTACTCTTCAAACATATTACACGTACTCTTATACATTCTACAGTGACTCCGAGTCACTCTTGAACTATTCGTCATATGTAGTTTATCGTTCTAAATATGTTTAAGATAACTATCGAGATAATCAACATATGCTATAATCCATTCAAAATTTGTTCCAAGTCACTCTTGGACCAATTTTATTATGATCTTTTCATTCGATAAATCCTCTGGGCTATCTTTTTAATAATCATACTTGTGTTTTTATTCATTGTCCATTGACTTTGAGTCACTCTGTCATCATTCTACATGAACTGTTATTTATTCTACATGGACTTCGAGTCACTCTTAAAGTATTCCTAATATGTGATCATTCATTCAAAATATGATTTTGCTCATCATTGAAATAATCCACATGTGGTATGATCCATCCTATATTTGCTCCAAGTTACTCTTGGAACATTCTAGATATGTTATTTTGCATTCTGATACGACTATGAGTAACTCTTTGACCATTCTTCTACATTAGCAACGAGTCACACTCTTAAAGGATTAATAATTGTTATAAGTCATTCCATATATGCTCAGAGTCTACATTAGCAACGAGTCACACTCTTAAAGAATTAATAATTGTTATAAGTCATTCCATATATGCTCAGAGTCGCTAACATATATTTCCAAATATGCCTTTAAGGATTCAAAATGTGCTCTAAGTTATTCTTTGGGCATTCTACATGTTCTTTTATGCATTCTACATATACTCCGAGTCGCTCTTTGAGCATTTTGGGGTATATACGGGGATCTCAGCATTGTATCCTAGGTATGAATTAGGTATGCGCATGACATAGCGGTTGTGTGAATCTGTTCTTTGCTAGGAGTCACTCTTCTCTCTGTTCCACGTACAACCCATTTAGTCTGAGTCACTCTGTACATTACGTTCTATTTAAAATGTCATGTATTTCAATTATATTTCAGAATACCATCAAGACAATTCGCAGGCTGCTCCGGAGATGACAAAGCATTTACTTGTAATGGGTGCTTGGATGTAACTGTGGGTGAAATATTTTGGTCATGTAGACATCTGGCTTGCTGTTTAGAATGCTCAGACTTGGTGAAAAATGTCCAATATGCCGCAAGCGAATCGTTGCAGCAATTGAAGTTCTGGCGTTATACAAGGTTATATAAACGCTATATTCGCTATAAACGCTCATTCTCTTCATTCATGCTTCAACTATTCAAGAGACAACATGCGTATATGCACAACTCATCGCAACCACCCATGCATCTATGACGTAAGCACCAACAATGAGTAACGCCACCTAGCGAGAAAACTGTATCCCGAAAACTGATATTTTTTTCATCCCGAAAACCGATTTTTTAAATTCCGAAAACTGATTTTTTTAATTCCGAAAACTTATAGTTTCTTATCCTCTATTATCGCTCACACTCTTGTACGTTGCACATTATTTAATACCTTTATGACATTACTTGATTTAAAAAAAAAACACAGTTTTCGGGATAAAAAAAATATCAGTTCTCTCGACCAATCAGATCTCGACCAATCAGAACTCTCCTTGCTCTCGACCAATCAGATCTCTACCAATCAGAACTCTCCTTGTTCTCGACCAATCAGATCTCGACCAATCAGAACTCTCCTTGTTCTCGACCAATCATCTTTTATATAGGTGCGGCAGGAACTCTCTTTTATTTTGCGTGCGGCAGGAACCCTCTTTTATATAGGTGCGGCAGGAACTCTCTTTTATATAGGTGCGGCAGGAACCCTCTTTTATATGGGTGATGCAGGAACCCTCTTTTATATAGGTGCGGTAGGAACCTTCTTTTATATAGGTGCGACAGGAACCCTCTTTTATATAGGTGCCGCAGGAGCCCTCTTTTACATCTACTCCTAAAACACATAAAATCGCTATTGTCACATGTTCAGTTGACTAATTATCGCATAGAAAACATTAAAAAGTATTACTTGTTACCCAACTGAAATATAAAATAAGAAAAATAGGCGGGGATCTTTATTTTACAGATAATTGGAATAAATGAATTTAAGTATTATTCAGTATTAAGTATTATTCATCTCACGAGTTGTTACTCACAAAAAGCTCGTCCACTCCATGTGGGCATTTTTCAAAGTTTATTTTTCTGTGTCGGACGGAATTCGACCCCGAAAGATAACAGCCATATACCAGGGTTCAATTTCTATTACAACTCTATATTAAAGGGACTCTCCCATAGCATTTTATCAAAAATAAAATATTTCTCCTCCTTTATGTTTTCCTAAGATTTGAATTAAATCGAGTGTCTGACCGATTCGATAGAAAGTTATTTCCTTCATTAATTTGCTATATCATCAATTATATTAACATATATTTGTGAGGCCAATGACTTTCGTTTCCTCCTTCTTTTAATACTTTGGACAATTTTCCTTCCGCCATGGTATGCCCCACACAGTAGAGTTTGTTCACCCCCAGGACGATCGCAAACTAAACAGCCATACCTTTGCGTTTTGACGTGATTCGTTTAGAGCCAAGCACATTTTTTATTTTTCCAATGGAACAGTACCCCGCCTTATGATTTATTGTGATCTCTGTTCCTTGCAGAATTTCGCCAGAAATCATTCAAACCTTCGTCGCAAGACCCATATAAACACATCCTATGAATTGTTCTAAGCCATGGTCAGTATGATTGATTTTTTTCAACTATTCCAAGCATTTTTTAAAGAATAAGTCCAGGTTGTCCGTGGCATCCTATTTCAGTGGCAAAGATATAAGTTTTCCTAACGTTTTTCTGCAGTGTGCCACCAGTTCGCTGTACTGCGAATTGTCCTCTCCAATTCCTATTTCATCCACTCTTCCAACGGCATGATTAACTATGTAATAAATAATATTCGGCTGCTCCTTGAACGCATGATAATATCAAGATTGTAAAATGTAAATTCTATTTCTTTAGAAAATAATAGCTGCTTCTTGTTGGCCATTTCAAAAGATCCACTATGTTATTTGTTGGTTGCATTTATTTGTTCGTGTATTCATAGTCTTACTAAACTAAATAATCCCTTATTGTTGATTTTTGTGGTTTCACTCTTGCTTATATAAACCTGACCCCAGCTGCTGCTGATTTGGTACATGAGCTCAGTTTATATTTTACGGTTGCTCTCTTTCCATATCGGACGTGCACTGGGAAGTATGTAAGCTTCCTGGAGACAAAGATATTTGGAGATTGCGATGTGTTTTACATGGATTGAAATAACGAACTCAACACTTGTGGACTCGTCTTCTCCACAATTCATTCCTGTTCAGCTCTTGTTCTGACGTTTTCCAATCAAATCCAACTTGTTGTTTGTGTTCTATCCATGCTGATCCCCGCCGCGCGTGCTTTATCTCAACGAATGTTCCTTAATGTAATAGCTTATTGCATTTTGGTCACCTAGATTTTTTCCACCAAGAAAAGCAATGGTAGTTGGAGCCTGGTCATTTTCCCATACGACACTATGCTACTCTACTTCAGTCATCGCCGTAGAAATGATCTTATCTTATGCTGCTGTTTCTCTATAATTGATGTTGGCCTGGTGAGCGAGAATATACACCAAAAAGCCCTGTTGTGCCAGTACCTGTTCACTTTTTGAAACTAATTATTGGCTTGAGATACCATTTTTTAAGCATTTTCCTTTTTACTTCCGATGATGTTAATCTTTTTAACCAGAGACTCTGTTGATTGTTATCCACTGTTGAGGTCTGCAACCCTTTTTCGGCCCGGGGCCGCAGGCCCCGTGCCTTTATACAACTCACATGCCTAATCCTATTGCTGCTAAAATTTACTTCCGGTTGAGCGTGGGTAATTACCACGTGGTGATTATTTAGTTTTTCGCAATTAATTTCACGCATATGTTTTTTTAATCAAATATATGCAAGATGTGAAGATATTTAAAGCATCATTTTATATTTCTTATCATAATGCGTTGTGTTATCTAATTTCTTAAGCAATACATAAATCATTAAATAGTATGCGTACATATAATTTTGACACAATTTTTAATCATTTGAAATGGGCGATAAAAGATAAGCTCCACTTCGAAATCTTAATAACCGTCATGTGGGTATCTAACCTATTTCAAAACATTAGTTATAGTAATCAAACTACCAACAACGAAACAAAAACGGAGAAAAATGCATAGCAAGTGAAAAAAAATCGTATTTTAAAGAAATCGAATAGAATTTGCTTGGTAACAACAATCGACGTTATTTTACATTGCGCAAAATAATTGTTACGTCATACACGAAGCAAGTGGCAATTAACGTGTTAAATAGCAGGTGGAACCCAAAGTGCTTAGGCAATCCAGTTAACTCAAAGATACAAAAGAAAAATGGAGATTTAAATGTTAGAATAAACAATATGTAATATTCTAAACCGAATGAGTAAAATTACATATAACTATACGAAAATATAAATATTTCTTTGACAGTATCTTGCATCACCTTTAGTTTTTCATTAATTTTTTTTTAATTGTTAAGCAGCAAATCACAAAATTATTACTCATTATCTTTTGGTTGCGAATGCTGAATAAGATATCAACCATGTACATTTGTTCTATGTTTCATCAT
>LQRL01085119.1:9289-21299 GCA_001703475.1 Hydroides elegans
CAATATTACTTAAATATCTTCTATAATTAAGAATAATACTAAAAATATGTAATAAAGTACCTATATAATTAGAAAATATTCATACGCCTTAATAAACGTTATTTTCTATATTCATATTTTCTTTTACAGGTTTTGAAGGAAAGAAGCCTCATTACACGCTGTTTAAGTGGGCTAAGAAACATGGAGACATATTTCGTTTTAAAGTGCTTGGTGAAAACATAATCGTTCTAAATAGCGCTGATCATATACGGGAAGCCAACACGGGTAAGTAGAAGTCTAAGCGAATAATCTAAATGTGGTGTACTATCGGTTCAAACATTGATATGATTTATTTTAGACCAGAAAACCAACATTTAGCACATCTTTAGCGAATAAAGGATGTATATACTGTATACCAGCGTGAATCTGACTATGTCAACATTCACCAAGCGAAACAGCGTATGCTGACATTGACTGAACAATTTCAGGCAATGTTAAAGCAAGCTTATAACATAGATTAACGGTAACATAGATTACAGAATATTTGTTTCTCATTAACTGATTATTGATCAAAAGGGATAAATGATTGCATTAAAATTTCAATTTTAAGAATGCAGTGTAAATTTAAGAAAATTAATTTAAAAGCATGACGCTTTAAAGTATAAAAATAATACGTTTGTGGATAGTAGAGAATAATAGTATTGTATGCATTTCCAGCAATCTGTGCATTGAACGCCCGTATAAATTTTCCTTCCATTACAACTTGGAAACTTACGAGAAAAACACATTTATGATTTGTCCGAGCAAATTAATTTCGGCGTTTTTGACAGCGTTTTAATACCTTAAATACGTACCGAATGGGTCATTGATAGAATCGATAAAGTAACTGCTTGACATGTTATTCAATATTGTTACCGCACTGCATATTTGATATTTCCTATTCAGGAACCGCGATCGTAGGCCGTCCCCGCATATTCCGCATCAACTATGGTTTTCACTACGCAAACGACGTCATTTTTGGAAACTACTCGCCCCGCTGGTCAGCGATGAAAAAGCTCATGGTCCAAAGCCTTCGTGAATTCGGGAGTGGGCATGAGAATACGGAGAGGATTGTCAATGAAGAAATGGTGTCGTCAGTGGAGGCGTTTAGGAAACAAGACGGAGTGGCGTTTGATCCAGCAAGGATTGTTTTGACATCGGTTGTAAATGCATTGACGGCTTCGGTAAGATGCTTAATTAGGATAATTTTTGGTATGACGTCGAATAATACAATTATTGAATAATAAATAATAAATAATAGAAAGTACGAAATGACGTTATCATTTGGTTAGTGAACTTTCGGGGATGATAACCAGAAGATAACGTCCTTCCTATGGTTCACGACTTCTTGGCAAATGGAGAAAACAATATTTGTCCACCGATTTTCATGGATTCAACTATTGATTTTTTTTTTCAAGATTTATTTTATTTTCTTAGATAATGGGCAAGCGTTACTCACACGACAGTTCCGAAATCACGGCTTACCAACAGGCCACTCGGCTGTTTTCGGAAGCGTGTTCGCCTGTTGTCGGCATGGAACTCGATTTGTTTCCATGGTTACGACATTTGCCGAATGAGAGTTTCCGGAAATTGACAGTAGCGCGAGGGTTATTGGATGATTGGGTTGATGCGGAACTCAGCAAAGTAAAGGTAAGCTATTAGATATATTTTTGGATTACAAACGAGATCCATAGTTTTCATTCCTTCACCCCATTGGTGCGTTTTTTGCAGACTTTCATATATCTAAACTCTATATTGCTCAGGGAACTTAATTGATTGGCCTTGAGATTTTTTTTTCAAATGATGCACCTGATTCAAAAATATTTTTATTTACAATAAGATTGATTAATCTTTTATTAAAGACTTTTCTTTAATAATTATTAACGCTGCATTCTAAAGAAAACTATATAAAATATTCTTTTGGTGTAACTATAAGCAACTTGCGCAAATTAGATGTATTTTCATTAGATTTCCGATCGAATTAGTGGCACCGTGACTTTATCAGATCCTACTACATATTTTCGTGTTTTATTGTTGTTTACATTTTTATCAGTAAAACTAATTTGTAGACTATATGTTCTTTGATTACACAATTATTATCATGATTTTCTAGCAAAATTACAATGGTGGACCACCTTCGTGCATATTGGAGTCATTTCTCGCTGCAACAAAAAGCAACAATTCATTTGTTGCTAATGAGGCGGAATCCAATAGCAACCGATTGATTTTGTCAGACGGGGATGTGCGCAGTCTATTTATCGACTTATTGGTTTCGGGTAAGTAACAATAATAACGAACACACTTATAAGGCAAAGGCCCTGTCACACGTACGAAAGAAAACTGAATTTGGGTGGGATGTTTACTTTTTATATTTATTTATTCGAAAACTATACTTCCTTTTCAGGTTTGTATGCAATTATTTTTTTATGCTAAATATGTTACTTCCTTAGCATTTTTTTTTGCAATTTTCAATTAATTTTCGAAACAAAAATCAATATGGCAAATTGTTAATGACAAAAATGGGCAATTTTCAAGACATATCAGAAAATATACAGGAAATTTAAAATTTCATCGAAATTTAAAATTTCATCGAAATTTGGATGTTGCTCTTTTACTTAAAAAAAAAAATCTCGAAAATTAAAGGAAGACGCGACATGTTATAAGCTCCGCCCTTTTAACCATTTACTTAACGGTGATTGGTCGGTACTGGTGGCAGTGGCCGCCCCATGATTATTGATCGACGTGACGGTGGCGTATCATCCATATTTGGGGCCGCATTCTCAAGAAACGGGTGGCCACTGACCCTCACATTACTTCCGTATTTGGGCATCGGTTGACCAACCATCATATATCCAGAAGAGAAGTTGCGACTTCTGCTAGGGTTGCATGCATCTGGATGTGGCAAGGTTTTGGAGGCTTTTGGTTTCTTTGGAAATTTGCGCGCCATGATGAAGAAATAGATTCCTATTAATACCGTGATTATGAAGGCTACACAAGGTATTGTTATTGCTATGGCAACAAGGATTGATTTTATCCGGTTGCGGCGCTTTTCTCTTGAATTAAGTCGTTCCTCTTCCTCTTGTTTTTCATCTTCCTCTTCTTGATCTTTTTCTATATCTTCCTCATTCTGTAAATCATCCTCATTCTCAGTGGATTTCTTGAGCGTTTCTTGTTTCGCAGTATTTCGTAATGACTTTTGGTCCGTTGCCTTTTTTGAACACGGAATTCCAAGTTTACATTTGCATGCTGTGCTTGCAAATATGTTGAATTCGTAATCACCTGGGCATGGTTTACACATATTTCCATCTGTATTAAAATATCCAGGTTCACAAGGCACACATATATGCTTATCATTCAGATAGTAACCAGCACTGCATGTCTCAGTTATGACTGCAGATCTTCTTAAACTGTCACCGAGTCTAAAGATTCTTCTGTGTATCGTTTGGATTTTAATTGCATTTAACGTCTCTGCGACCTGGTCGAAATTGGCATCAGATCGAAGCTGCGAACACGCTTCAGTGCATTCTTTATCTGGATCGGAATTCGGTTGTTGAACAATAGAAAAAATGAGATGCTCATGTCTGAATATTGCATCGCATTCTGCCTTTGCTGTATATGGACAAAAAGTGTTGTTTCCCTTTGGACAAATGGTGTCTTGAATCGACTGTGACGTTTTGGTCAACTCGTCCTTACAGTTTTGCACAGCTACACTTGCTTTTGATGTTACTGACCGTTGTGGCTCAGTTGTTACTAATAATTTGTGGGTGAATTTATTAGTAACTTTATTTTTCACCACTGAGCATGTATAGATTCCTGAAAAGCCTTGATTGACTTTTAATAACTGTAGAAACTTCTTTTTCGATTTTTTATTGACAATAGATTGCCCAAGCTTTGAAGTTGTTTCCCAGCTAACTGCAGACTTTTTCGTGATACTATTCTTACCAATTTTACATGGGATTTTTATATCCTTTCCGTTTTTGGCATAAATCACATTTGAATCAGTGTCAGTTTTGGCTGCTACACACACAATGGAGATTATGAATAAGATACATAATATCTGGGTAATATGATGGTTGCATTTTTGTTTCATTTTCCTATCATTTTTGTTGAATGAAATATTATTTGTTCATAGAGAACGAAAATGTGTCTCTACTCTTTGTGTCCATTCTATGTCTGAGTGAGAGGCTAAGTAACTATGGTAAAATAATCTATTGTTGCGTCATAAAACAAACTTTATTATAACGTCACAATTACCGATAAAATACTGTTTGTCAAGCAACTTCATTGTAAGATAGTTCGAATTTATTTTCAATTTAGAAAAAAAGTATTGCATCAGCATATGATTCATATATTATATTTAAAATATCATATTGATGCATTAGGGTGGCTTGTATATATATATGAAAAAAAAACGAATGTTACAATTTTGAATTCGTACAAACAACGAGGAAAAAATCCGGAGGTGATTTTTATTGCTGGAATTTCGGTAAAATTCAATCATGATTTTTATTATTCTATGAATAATATTTGTAAACTATATGTTTATAAACTGATATTCTCTAGAATTTAGTCGTTCCTCTTCCTTTTGAGTTTCATTATCTTCTTTATCTTCATCTTTTTCTATATATTCCTCATTCTGTAAATCATCCTCGTTCTCAGTGGATTTCTTGAGTGTTTCTTGTTTCACAGTATTTCGTAATGAATTTTGGTCCGTTTCCTTTTTTGAACACGGAATCCCAAGTTGACATTTGCATGTTGTGCTTGCAAATTTATTGAATTCGAAATCACCCGGGCATGGTTTACATACTTTTCCATCCGTATTATAATATCCAGGTTCACAAGGTACACATATATGCTTGTTATTGAGCTGATATCCAGCACTGCATGTTTCAGTTATGACTGCAGATCTTCTTAAACTGTCACCGAGTCTAAAGATTCTTCTGTGTATCGTTTGGATTTTAATTGCATTTAACTTCTCCGCGACCTGGTCGAAATTGGCATCAGACCGAAGCTGTAAACACCCGTCAGTGCATTCTTTATCTAGATCGGGATTCGATTGTTGAAAAATTGAAATAACGAGCTGTTCGTGTCTGGATTTTCCGTCGCATTTTATCCTTGCTGTATATGGACAAAAAGTGCTGTTTCCCTTTGGGCAAATGGTGCCTTGAATCAGCTGTGGCGTTTTGGTCAACTCGTCCTTACAGTTTTGCACGGCAACACTTGCTTTTGATGTTACTAACCGTTTTGGTTCTGTTGTTACTAATAATTTGTGGGTGAATTTATTAGTAACTTTATTTTTCACCACTGAGCATGTATAGATTCCTGAAAAGTCTTGATTTACTTTCAATAATTGTATATACTTCTTTTTTATTTGTTTATTGACAAATGATTCTCCAAGTTTTGAAGAAGTTACCCAGTTAACTGCAGACTTTTTCGTGATTCTATTCTTACCAATTTTACAAGGGATTTTGATATCCTTTCCGTTTTTGGCATAAATCACATTTGAATCAGTGTCAGTTTTGGCGGATACACACACTATGTAAATCATCAAGAAAAAACATAATATCCGAATGCTATGATGGGTGCATTTTTGTTTCATTTTTCTATCATTTTTGTTGAATAAAATATTATTTATTCATAAAAAAAATCAATGTGTCTACCATGTGTGCCCATTTTGAGTCTTAGTTGGAAGCAATGTAACTATGGTAAAATAATTTATTGTTGCGTCTTAATTCAAACAATAGTATTACGTCACAATCACCGATGAATAATATTGTAAGTCAAACAATGGTTTTGTGAGATATTTCGACATTATTTTGAGTCAAGGAAATAAAAGAGTATAACATCAACATATGATTCCCATATTATATTTAATATATTTTATTGATGCATTAGGATTATTAAAAAAAGAAAACAAATGCGAGAATGTTGATTTTGAACAAACGACCAGTAAAGAAACATTCAGAGGTGTTTTAACAATTTTTATTGCTAGATTTTTAGTCAAAATTCAATCAATATTTGTGATTATTCAAACTTTGTAACCAAAAGTTAAATAATAATACGCTGTAGCAACTTTGTAAAAATAAGTTTTCAAGTGATAGAAATTCAAAGGTTACCATGTAGTAAACTTATTATGTGACGAATAATAAAAAAAATATTGATTTTCTCTGCAACTGCCGAAATCAAGTAATCTGAATTAGTAGATTTCTTCATAAATATGTTCATCTCCATTATTGTCATAATATCCATCCTGATATCCTTGTCCCACATTCGCATAGGTGTGGTTCATTGCCGAGCCCTGCGCCATCATTGTTGATTGAAACGAGTCATCGAAAAATGTGTCGTCAAACGTTTGGTCGCCCTGGTTACTTGGCAACAAAGGCTCTGTTGCGGTAGGGTCGTTTGATGATTTGCGTTTTGATTTACTCCCGAAAAATATGCACCCTCCACATACAAATAGGACAATCACGACCAGGACGGCGGGAACGACAAATCCAACAATTGTTACGGATTTTGATGCACTTTCGAAATCTTTGTGGGTATCAGATTTCTTTTTCTTCTTCTTGTTTTTGATTTCGTCAATTTTCTTCTTTGACTTGGGTTGGTTCTTTTCCTTTACTTTTTCAGATTTTGCAATGTCTTGATCACTTGCTGGTATCTTCTTCCTAGATTTTCTAGGGTCATATTTCTGGTCGTTGAATTTTGGCTTACACGTTTTCCCATCAGGACTGAAATAGCCATTTTCACAAGGAATACAAACTCTATTTGCATTCAGGTAAAATTCAAGGCTACATGACTCTGCTATTTTAATATCCGTCAGCAACTTATTGCCTAGTTTTAAATCTCTCTCTGCATATTTCATCCGAAACGAATTGAGTCGGTCCATTGACGCTTTAAACGTCGATTCCATATATGTTTCTAAGCAGCTTCCATGGCAACCCGATTTCGATTTTGAATCTTCCGAGCGGAGCTGGATATGTACTGTAATTTGCTTGGGTTTTGGTCTTATATGGCATTCTACTATGATCCTGAATGGACAGGATTCTTTGGATTTTTCTAGGCATAGCAGTTTGAATATGTGCTTTTTCGTGCTCTCATAAGCATCCCCTGAGCATTTTCTGGTATGAAACTGTGCCCTAGAAGATACAGTTATTTTCGGGTCTTTCTCTCCATATCCAAAGCAAGAAGAAAGTATCGTGATAAATATAACTATGCAGATGATATGTCTCACATTCCCTTTCATGTCACTAAGTTGATTTCTACATTTTTAAACTGTTTATCATCAAATATCTTGAAGTAACTTATCATCTTAGAATACTTGAATGGGAAGTGATTGTCATAATAAACAAACATTTCTATGGAAACGATTTATTGCGTCATAAGTTAACAATATGAAATTATAATTATGACGTCACAATTTACATTTTAAATGCTTTTATTAGCGGAATGATAACAATCACATTTTTTTATCATTGTGATTGTTTTGTACATTGAAATTAATTATAGGAGCAGCATCTCAATTAATCTTGCAAATGAATGTAAATCATATATATTATTATCTGAAAATACATGTTTCAACTAAGTTACAAAATCACAAATATCATTACATTTCTTCATTTTTAGATTTTATTATAGATATTATTATTAATTTTATGTTTTCAATTTATCATTTTAAGGCACATTCACAACTTCCATCGCATTAAATGTTTTCTGTTTGCTGCTGGCGCGAAACATTGATATACAAAATGAAATCAGGTAAAATTTTTAAACATAATTATTCATTTTGTCATTAATACTCTGTGGGTTTGAAAAGAAATGTGAGTGAAACGTAGTGAATTCTAGATACGCCGGTGTTTGATCCTTGTATACTCTTGTTTACTCTATTAAAACAGATGCTGGTATCTTATCAAAGAATTATTTGTTTTAACACCATATAATTTATTTCGTTTATATCATTTTCATCATAGAGTCTATTAACATAAATATGCGATAAAATGGTCACTCAATATTCATTTTCTTCAGAGCACAAGTCAAAAGCACCCTTGGTGAAAAATTACCGACCATTCAACATAAATCGCAATGGCCACTTTTAGAAGCTGCAATATTAGAACTTTTAAGGTGAGTTTATAATTTAAATTTTAAAAGTGAAAACACAAAGTGAAATTTTGAATAAATTCAGTAGACGAGAAATGAGAGTTCTGCGCAAAATAGTTTTTGATATTAGAACTTTTAAGGTGAGTTTATAATTAAATAAATTAAAAGTAAAAACAGCAAGTGAAATTTGACATCAATTGAGTAGGCATGAAATTCCTAGATTATTCCTGATTGAATAAAAATTGCTCACGTAAAAAATATAAATTTAGATTTCTTCGCTAAATGATTGTTCAAATAGGAATCTCTTGAATTTAACATCTTGAATCTTTATGTTTTATCAAGCAGGGTGTGCAAAATAATATAGTTTATATCTGTTTCAGATTTATTTCGCACGTCCCTTTATCTCTCCCACATTTCACGCTTGGTGATACTCAAATAGCAGGTTGTAAGGTACCAAAAGACACACAGGTAAATATATATTTTTTTTCGGAAGACGCTTATTTTTTTTCTTAAGTTTTTTTTTCATGAAAATGCTTTGTCAGCCAATATCTGACACAATGACGTAAAAATGACATAGCAAGCAGTTAAGGTAGAAACACATATAAGGAAACAACGCTTGTTTGCACATTGTTTCCTTTTTGACGTGCCACCGCGAGGAAACAACGAGGAAACAACGTGGAAACAATGAGGAAACAAGAAGGAAACAACAATGAAACAACGATGAAACAAGCGTTCGCGTTCGCGTTCTTTAATAGACACCTTCCTTTTTCTTATATAAACGTGCATTATACGTCACAATTGCTCCCATTCCACAATACACTAATTTAGAATACGGTCAATCAACATTAATTCTGTGATTGCATTTAATGTTTATTAATAAATTGTATTTCAAATATTTAAAGAAAATCAATTTATAACAAATAAAAATGAATTTGATTGACATTTTCAATTGAACGCTTGTTTCATCGTTGTTTCCTCCTTGTTTCCACGTTGTTTCATCGTTGTTTCCTTTTTGCGTAACGCAAAAAATGGCTGTTTCCAAAAGGAAACAAGCGTTGTTTCATCATATGTGTTTCTACCTTTAAATGACGTCTGTTAAACTTTTGATGAACACCATAATGTCATGGTCGTTTTGACGTCACATTTTCTTGCGAAGATTACTAGTATAAGGGGCAAGGTTTTTTTCATAATGCTTTGACATACAAAAAACATCAATGGAATATGCAATGCTTCTTATTCCTTGATTTCAGGTTCTGTTGAATCTCTGGTACACACATCACGATGAGAGGCTGTGGCCTGATCCTTGGAAGTTCGATCCTTATCGGTTTCTAGAGAACGATCAACTGGTACCGCCAACACACAAAAACCGTAAAAAGTAAATATATTTTATTTTCCCCATACATATATACGACTTTTACCTGGTCACACGGGAGATGATTTGAAACGATAGCGATTCTTGTTCTTGTTCCTATAAAGTTGTATTTTAAGCACTTATTTAGACAGGAATAAATGGTTTAACTAAACTGAAATTTGAGAAAAATACTAATGATATTCAAATTTATATCCAACTGGAGAGTAGTCAAATAATTTAATCCCTTACTTACTTCAACGTCATAACCCAACGAAATTGGTATATTATTTCATAACTAGATTCTACATTTATTCATTATTTTTCCAAACAGTTTAATGCCATTCAGCGGCGGTCGACGTGCCTGTCCCGGTGACACTCTGTCAAGGGACCGTATCATGGTTTTTGCGGCAGCCATCTTGCAGAATTTCGGTCTACATTGCGAGGATTTGGAGAAAGGGGAGGAAAAAGGGGAGAAAGGGGGGAATGTGTCAAAAGCGTCTGACCCACGTCATTTCCAGCTTGGACTGATCTTGGAGCCGTGTGCTTTTAAGATAACTGCATTGCCGGTATAGACTATTGACACTGCGTTTTCATTTAGAAACGAAATACTGTTTCAATACGGCTCTACATTTTTCATTTGTCTATATTGCGTTGGAAAAAAGGGGAAAGAGGGACGGGATCAAAGGCGGTTGATCCCGCCATTTCCAGCGTGGATTGATATAAGAGTCATGTGCGTTCAATATTACTGCGTTGCCGTTGTAGACTATAATTGATACTGCGTTTTAATTTGGTAATCAAATACGGTTTCAATATACTCGATAACAAAACAAACGTCCGGTTGTTAGATTCAATAAGGGATCTCTGAGCAAATACAACCGAAAACGAGGCCCAGCAGTATATGCGCCCTGCCTTTATCGGCATGGCTGCGGGGTGTTATGTAATCAGTGTGGGTATATGCATAGCCTTTTATAGCGCATCACCAACAGTACACGAGTATTGTATTGCAAGAAATGGCAAAAGCATAAACTATATCATGTGCATTGTTGATCAAATTTTCTTTGTAAAGTTTAAAAATAGCTTAAGAATTCTTCAAGTTTATTCATTAATAGAAAATGCCTTCCTGTATATCGAACATACAAATTGAATATGTTAAGTTTCACATTGATTTGGCCTTTGATATCAATCTTAGTTAACCATTCCTTTGTATTTGTCCATTGTCATTTCTTTTTAATATATATATTTTATTGGATATATTGGAAAAGAAAATCCATCAATTAAACATAGTAGACAGGCCTCGGCTGTGCCTCGGAACTGTACTATATTTTAATGAATGGATTGTCCTCGCAGCCATAGCCTAAAATCCTTGTTTGAGGTATATTTCAAAAGTTTTTTAGGTTTCCAGAATAATCATACATTTTTCACAAACTGAAAGTTGTGAGAAATAACTTTTCTCTTTCTTTCATGGGTAAGACTAAGTATTTTTACACCTTCTTATATATGCTTGAGATGCTTTTCAAGATTTTATCAAAATAATTTGGGAATATATATGAGGATAATTATTTATTGTATATAAATACGATAAAAAATTATAAATACAATAAAATTTATCATCTATATTCAATATTTATGATTTCATCATTTATTTTTTATGTATCATTGAAAAACCACTACAAGGGATATAATGTTTTTTTCTTACTGACATGTTTATGATTCTTATGGTATTTTCAAAAACGTTTTATGTAACGTTTATAACTCGACGTTATTTGTCGTTATTTTGAAAAAAAGGAGCATGATACGCTAGTATATTTTATAAATTACATATAAACCATGTGCAAAAGCGCTTTAACTAAAAAGTGCTTATTGAAAATCTGTATACATAGATCATAGGATCAAATCAGTCGCACAAGTGTTGTTGGATTTATCTATCGGAGTCTCGTCTTTGATTATTTTTTGGTTTGTTTTAAGTAGGGTCATTGTTAAGATTGTTTTATATATTTTTCCCCTATCATTATTTAAAACATTTCACACTTAAATTAGTTTAAATTAATTTAAAAACACATTTTTTTTCCAGTAAAACACATAGGCTTAGCTTAAAGCTAAGCATTGCGATTTGTAGGATCCTACAAATCGCAATGCCTAGGACTCATGACTTGTGTCGGAAACTAGGCTTTGTGTTTACATTGGGGGTGTATTAAACCTAGTAACCGCTTTAATTGAATATTATATAGAGGTCTAATTAACGTAACGCATACGGACAAGACCCTTTTTTGTATGGTACCGGAACCAATTGCAAGTGAATAAAACTAATAACGTTTCTATATTTAGATAGTTTAATAGCAATAAAACCTTTATTTATACATTACATAAACATATTTGACGCTTCATATATAACATATACAATTACTAACCTTTGTATCTTCGTTTCTAACTTCTTCCACTTAGTTCCGTATTTTCACTATACGTTCACAATATTGTCCTTTATATTTTCCTATAATTTCCTTTATGCTACTTTATATTTTCCTTTATACTATTCTATATTTTCTTTAT
>LQRL01085128.1:0-11074 GCA_001703475.1 Hydroides elegans
TTTACGTTTTTCAAATGGTGGATCGTGAGCTGTCCTGTAAAAGCCCTATACCTAAAACGCTCGAGTACCCTTCTGGTCAAATACAAATTTGGGCCATTGAGTCATAACAACAAGATGAGTCGTTAGAAAGAGCAAAATTGTCAGCGCGACAATGGGATACGAACTTACAGGATGTGGAAACGCGCCTCGTGAATGAACGTGGACGACGTCCAAATAATCGTGCACAAGCGAAATAATTAGTTCATTTACTTTTGAATAGCAAAACATAAACTAAACAGTATCATTCTTATGTTTCCTACGAGAATCTGATAACAGATGTTATGAAAACGCTATTTTGATGAGTTCGGGGCAGTACCCTATTTTTGAGCTGTACGGCACAATTAAACAACGGTCCGCAGTCAAATGACCCAAAATAACTCCATTTATTATAACAAGACTTCTTATGCCACAAGCGTGACGCTAAATTACAGTTACATGAGACTAAAGCATATCATACATAATTTAGTATGGTGAAAACTGTGACTTCATGGGAAAAAGTGGTATATAAATATTCGTTTTGAACATCGAATGTTCATGATATCTTGGTCATGGATAAACAACATATGCAATAATATTCTGTGAAAATTTGACGATGATGCGTTGATTACTTTTTTAGATACAACAGTTTGAATTTACACTTGCGTTTTTACTTTGCGTCAGTATATAAAATAAGAAACATTTGAATCAATTTTTATTGCAACTCAAATGATCAGATATAACATAACGTTACATAAATTAAAAGGTATTTCAGTTTAAATATGCGAATACCTTGCAAAAATGGGAGGGCTTTTAGCCGGGAGGGCTTTTGACCGGGAGGGCTTTTGACCTACGACCGTAAAATGTGTAATTGTCTATCTCTAATATTTTATTCCATCTAGTTACGATTCTCTCCAAAACATTATGTAATCTTTGGTCATAAAAGACCTATTTACAAATCTTACAAACTCTATTATTGTGTTTCGTGATAAATTTCCCTAAGAAAGTGAGGCCATGCCTTTTAGTTGATAAATATGTAATGCTGCAGCATGAGCGAACTAATTCAATCTGATATGCACGTGAAAAAGTTGGACGAAAAGCTTGTAGGAGTAAGTCTCCCAATTGCTACTTTCAAATATCGGTTGTGGTCAAGCCCTTAGATAAACATTGGTCACGTTAAGTAGAATGTCATAATTTATACAAGGCAAATAGCGAAGGAGATTTTGTGTACTTCACCATTTTGGCGAAGGTAAATCGAGTTTGGCGAAGGTGAATCAAATGCACTTCGCCAAATTTTCGAAGGTAAAAAAACCTGATATGCAGCCCTGGAAATATTAAAAACATTAAAAAAATCACGGTCTTTAGGATAAAAAAGCTGGGGAAAGCTTCCCTGATGAAAGACCTAATCTTTTTTTCAAACTTTCACATTTTACCTTAATATGTTCACTTAATCCAAGCCCATTAAGCTTTTAAACATCCACAGCTTTGATCAGAAAAGAAACATCTGTAGGGATCTGCCGATTAACGCCTTTCTTGAGTAAGGTATAAAAATAACTAATGCATACTAGCTTGAAAAAAATTGGATCATGTATTCATGTTCCCTTATTTTGTTACTTCTTTTCTGCTACAAGTTGTCTATTGTGGGAGTAACCTAAAAATACGAAATGTCTAAGCACATTAAGACCCATTAAACATTGAGTATGAACCCACTTTAAGCATTTATAGATAAAGAAACCTGTGTTAAATTTTGCATAACTAATTGGGGGATACATTGATTCATACATTTATTCAAAATCGATTAGATAGTAAATACAACATATTCAACTTACATTTCTTTTTTTTCTGTCTTAATAGATATGTTGAATAATTTGAAAAAGACTTTGCATGTATTGAATCTACGCTCGTCTATCGTGATTATGTTTGCAATTTGCATTGCCTCTGTATATTCGAGGTCTGGAAAAATAATGTACATGGCTCTTTTTTGATAGATTCTAGCTTTTCTGCTAGATATGACATTGAAAATACAGGGGAAGCATATTTAAGCTGAGACCGGACTATAATTATATAAAAGTAAACTAGGACTTTTTTGCTCATGGGAGATTTTTTGTAGAAGAGTGAGAAAATTAACCTTTTTCTGCTTTGGAAACCACACAGGTAATATGTTTAACACACTTTAAATCGGATTGAATGTAGACTTCGACAAATTGTGTGTCGGAAACGCGTTCTTTTTGCCTATCCTCTATGGTTATAGGAGGTACCGTGCTGTTTTACTTTGATCTGTAATCATCATTTCGTATGTTTTCGAAGGGTTCGATACAATTGCGTCGTCTTTTGTCCAGTTCATGGTATCGTTGATGGTATCTTGTAGTTGTCGTTTTTCGATATTTCCTTTGATCACCTCGAAGAGTATTGAATCGTCGACATATTTATAGGTAGACAGGCTTTGATCATTTGGCAAAATACTCCCACACCTAGAGTCACAGCTTGCGGAACAGAAACTTTGAGTCGTACCATGGATGATACCAAGTTACCAATTAAGACGCGCTGTTGGCGTTCACACAGGAAGTTGGGTAACGACCGGATGAGTATTGGACTAACCCAGTCGCGTTCGTATTTGGACATGAGAATCGATAAGGCCAAGCTTTTGTATAGTCTAAAAACACTGTCTGGATACTTTTTCCATCGTCTAGGGCTTTTGCTCAGTAGTGAATAAGGATGCACATGTAGATTGAAATATATATAAAGATACAGCTTTATAATCTTCATTAACAGACTTCTGTACATGAATTAAACTTTTGATTTTAGTCTTTAATATACGGTTAGATTCATGTTAATTCACGCATGTTTTGACGAAATCATTCTAGCTACTGTTTTGATTACCGTGGTTTTATCTGATTGAGCAAATACATGTTTGGAGTATATATTATCCAGTAGATGAAGGATAAATGCATCTATAAATTCACATCTTAATCACAGAATTATGCGATCTTACACCAAAGAAGCAACATGTAATATTTATACGTTCTTTAGGTATAAACACATATGAGGAAACAACGCTTGTGTCTTTTTGGAAACAACCACTTTTGACGTTACGCAAAAGGAAACAACGATGAAACAACGATGAAACAAGCATTCGGGTGATCACTGAAAATGTTGAATCGCGAAAATGTCATTACATTTTAAAAGCGTGATGTTTATTATTATTGCGTCATAAAGATTAATTTAGACCATTGTAAAAGAATTGTTTGGTTCAACTGTTATAACGGCATTTTATTGCTGCAATTGATTGATGATAAACAAATATACATTAATAATATCAAAACAATTGAGGGAATTATGCGTTTAAATCAGTGCGTTTACGCCAATGCTTGTTTCTTCGTTGTTTCCTTCTAGTTTCATTGTTGTTTCCTCGTTGTTTCATCGCAGTGACACGTAAAAAAAGAAACAATGTGGAAACAAGCATGGTTTCCTCATACGTGTCTACACCTTTAGTTGGTAAAACCCTTAAATGCTTCCAATTTATTATGACATGCTGTTTGTTTTTTATACTTTTTATAAATGCCGGTGAGTACATATGTGTGTGCTAACCTTTGAACAATTTGATTTTAACATTGATACTGCATTTAGCAACGTTTTTTTTTATATAAAAAATCCTCATTCATAAAGGAATATATTCGTTAAAAAAGCTCTAAATGAAAAAATAATCATAATATATTTCGGAAGTATCCTTATTACTTTTAGTTGCTTCTCCAAGTCCATATCCATTTAGGTACAAATATTGAAAGTATAAATGAAACAATCGAACTTTATATAAATCATAGCAGCATCTTGTCACTTTTTTCGCACTGTTCGAGCAATGGTTTTAGCCTTGATAACTTATCTTCACGTATCGCACATATTTACTACAATTTGCATCGATTACGCAATCACAAATATAAGAGAGGTTGGGCAGAAAATGTTATTTCACGGTAACTGTGTTTTGAAGGCAGATTCTAATCTTGCCCAATCTCTCTCATCTCCTTATTTCTCAGAGACTTGCTATGGAGTTTTACTTTCGATATCCTTTTTATCAAACTTTTCATGTGTTTCTTTACTGATGTTTTTAACATTTTTGATGGGTCCATCAGTGATTGGTTGTTTCTTTACTGATGGTTCACATGTTTCCGGTACTATTTTTAGTTCATCGCCGCCATTTAGTTGATGGCGATTTTTTAGCAATTAACGGAACAAGTACGGAAGAAAAGCATTCGAAACAAAAACAATTTGGATGGGTTTCCGATCCCACTTTATTAATCCTTGACAAAACAGATCATCTTTGTTGATAGTATGACACAAGCAAAAATAAATTAAAAATGCTTGAGCCGTCCCAAAGAGATATCATATATTTTTTAAATGTAATTTCTAGATAAATTTGGGGAAATGAGTGTACATAAAATCAATGATCGGAAAGAGGATTTTAGTTTAATTTTCTTTTTTTAAATTAATTTTCATCTTGGTTTTTCTTTTTCGTTATCGTTCATCAAAAATAAAGCCACTTCTGCCATTTTCTTTATTTATTTATTGATATATTTTATTTTCTTTAACGATAAAACCAGTTCCCATCACAAAAGCTGTTTCTTTGCTCACAGCCATCAACCTGTCCGGTAGATGGTAAAGTCCACCGCGCATCCTGTTTACATTTGGTTTGTTATTGATGTACATCCCAGTAAAGAAACATACGGTTTGTACAACTTCCGGTAAATAAAATTTTGTTTAAAAATCAGAATTATATAAATCTGGAAGATTAACACGCTATAACAATTATATGAATGATAAATTTATTTTCATGGTATGATATGGTATACAATGCTATCGCATGACAACTTCTAATAAGAACGGTTTATTGTGTCCCATCTACTGAAATCAGACTGATTCAGTCAGAAGTCTGAAGTGAAGAGACTTGGAACACTTCTAACTATCAGTCTCAACCAATATTAACTTTGAGAACCTGGGGGAAATGGTCAAAGTTTTCAGACCCAAAGTCATACCTAGATTTTAAGGCACGAATCGCAAAGGGTTTTGGGCCCAACGAGTTGGGACATCGTTCTGTCTGTCGAAATTTGTGTTTGTTCCTGTTTGAACTTATGAATGGAGAGTCTTGAGTCTTGATTTTAGGCTTCAAAGCAAGGGTCTGACATACAAATATGTCTTAAGATAAAAATAATTATTTAGATAAATTAACACATATAAAATACCATTTAATGAGCAGTGTACGAGTACGTACTCGTAAGTCATAAGATAAACTAAACGAAAATTCCTTACGAGTACCATTCACAAAGAGGATGGTTCGGGCCTGTTATTGTTTAACAAATTCTTCTTGTCAAAGCTAAATCTCAGGTTCATTCAGGTGTCCTTTAAAGCGTAAAATCAAACGAATAATGAGTACTTTGTGATTTTATCACCAGCTATCTTTGGTTGAAACTAAGTTATGATATCTCGTCAATATTAAAAGGTGAAGTGTGTAACATAACATGGTAGCTAGTGGAAAATATCCGACCCGATCTACCCCTAGTAACTGTCACTTGATTGGTACCATACATTTGCATCTTCAAGATTGTTCTGTTTAGAAAAGCTGAATGATAATAAAAAATAAATAAAATAAAAAGAGGTCATTGATTAGGACTCAGGATTTTATATCCTTTATTACATAAGGGAAATATTTAACTTTGGAGATATACTCATACAGCATTGTCACTGCCAATCTCAAAGTAATATTGAAGGGTGCTATTGCCGCATTTGCCCGGCAAAATACAGCATCAATTTAGTTGACTACCATAATCGACTTAGGTTTTTATACTTTTGAATTCAGACAATGGAGCAGCGAGTCACAAAAAATGCGGATTTGTTACGAGAACGCAATGGGACCTCGTTCAGCCCAGAGCAACTTTCAGATGTGTTGTATGGCAAAGAACGATTGAAGAGGAAGCGATATATTGGTAAGTTGTTTTCGTTTTTTTTTGGCTTTTGATGAAAGATTTTATAATTCGCATTTGGTGAAAGTCATATTCAATTTGTCATTATGCTTGTAATAGGATGTATTTTATGAATGTAACGTGTGTGTGCGTTACTTGAATAACATATTAGTTTCTTCTCATGTCGAATGAAATCGTTTCTAAAGATTCTTAGTACTATTTTCTTTATAAATTGTAGCTCTTAATGAGTTTGAGATCATTAACTTAGTATTTTGTCTAAAATATTCTTTTGTTGTAAAAATGTAAAGTATTTGCAACAACTGTATATATTTCCGTAAGAAAATATTGGATTGTTCCAATGCTGTCATTTGTGTCAAGTTTGATAACGCTAGATATCACTGATGATTGCATTTCACAAATATCGAAATGAATTGTATGCTCATCATAACAAAACACATATGTCCCTCTTCATTTAAATTTTCATTTTAATGTTCAAACCAATTTATATAAACGTGTACATGTAAGTCAAGTTAAATTATATGATCTTGATCAGAAACAAAATCAAACCATTTCCTTATAAATAATGTGATGATTAGAACTGTGTCTTATATATCATTAAAATCCAACATTCATTAGTTTCATAATCATATTGATCATGATATCTTTAACATATACAAATCGATAAAAATATTGATAATGATAATCCTTAATATATATAATTTGATTTAGCTGGAATATATATTTTTACACTTTTACATCATTATATGAATCGTTATATCTAATTAAAAGATTTTTATAGAATCTAAAAATATTAAGTGCCTTACACAGAAGAAATATGCTAGCAGTCGTTCCAAAATATCTTTAACAGTTATACCCATAATCTTTCAAAATAAGTTAATAAATTGATCACTAAAATGAACCAATAAATTAACCCAATTAAGATGATATATTACAGAAGCGAATGAAATTAACAGTTGTTTTATTTAAAAATATTGAAAATTATTTGAACTCGTTTAGTAATTGTAAAATCACGTCTTCAATAAAACAAAAATGTCTCGTTTATTTTTCGTGCATACTTAAACGAACACTGGTTGCGAATGACGCATTTGCAGCATTTGCTGATGCAATGCCCATTTTTGCCACGAATGCATCCGTTGAAATCGTTGGCGACCTGCACATCTCTTCATATGCCCTCCTTTACATTGCTTACGGAACTCAGCACGCTTCATTTGGCGAAAGCGTTGTTGTTCCTTCGGGTCCAATGAAAACCACTGTGAAGCGAAATCGGGCATGGTTTCTGTGTTGTCATCCCCATCATCACTGGTTTCAGAATAGTTTTGTTGAGATGTCGCGGTTTTATTTTGGTTCATCATACGGTAACGCCGTTTGTCCTTGCAGGGAAGTGCGAACCATGTTTGTACGAAATCCGGTAACGCGGCGTTGGCGGTTTCTTCGCATGTGGCATTCTCCGTTTCATCATCGGTTCGAATCGGGATCTCTCGATCATTTTCGCCGCTCTCTGTTCCTTCGGTTTGCTCAATCGGCATCTGACCCCTGTTCCACTTTCTCCATTGTTGGCGTCGTTGTTGCTTTAAATCGAACCACCTTCGGACAAATGGTGGCATGCCTTCTTGTGATCCCATCTCTGTTTGACAGTCCTTCTTCTTCTTCATGGCTTGTTTCATCATTCGCATCTGCGCTCGGGTCTCCTCGGGAAGAGCCAACCACTTTCTGACAAACGGCGGCGGAATCCGTTTTTGGCTGCAATCGCCGCCATTGCTTGGTGATCCGGGTTTCGTTGTTGTCTCCGGATCAGATGTGTTGCCACATTTTTGTTGTTGTTGTTGACGTGCAAATCGGCCGCGACGACATGGGTGCACAAACCCTGGAGCCGACATAGGGCGGCGACAATGGCCCGACCGGAAGTGTCCAAACTGTTGTTGCCATGGCATCATAGTTGGTACGCCATAAGGTGACATCATCATCATAGGGTGGACATTGGCCTGATAACCGGGTGCACCCTGTACTTGAGAGGTACTGGGGATCTTGGTCGCAGCTAGTGCCTGGGAAGCACTTTGAAGTTTCAGCATGGCCATCATTTCCGGTAACGCTTTGCAGTCATGCGCATTCGCCATCATAGCTTGTTGCTGTGCGGCATGCTTCATAGCATGGTGTCGGCGGCAATAGCGCATGCGAATCGCCGCACGCCTGTGCTGCGGAAGATCGAACCATTTGGCGGCGAATTTTGGAAGATCACTGTTGTTTTGAATGTCAATTTCCGGTTCCGGTTGTTTGGCACCGCCATCTTGGATTTCGGAGTCCTCCTCGGGGCCGGATTCCATAGTTGCCCGCATTTGCTTGAAGTGTTCTCTCAGCTCGTTTCTCTTGCTCTCGGGCAATTCAAACCATCTCGCGGCGAATGGCGGAATATGCCTTTTCCCGCCGTTGCAGTGGTTTTCACGTCGGTTCATCAGGAAATATTGCCGTTTTTGGTCATCGGCAAGCACAAACCATTTTGCCGCGAATTTCGGAAAAACGGTCTGCAACCCTTCTAGATCCTTCTCGGCATCCTGGTTACCGCTTTCGAGTTGTGCGGATACCCATTGGTCTCGCATCGCTCGGAGCTCCTTGCGCTTTGATTGGTCCAAATTGAACCATTTGTTGGCGAATGGCGGGATGGTTGGAGTTGGTTCAGCAGTTTCCGGTTTGCGACCTCTGCAGCGTGGATGGACTCTATGTGGGTGTTGCATTGGGCCCATCATTCCCTGTTGATTAAAGTAAATTCATATGTATAAATCGAAATGAAAAACTATATGCCACTCAATGCATTTGTTTGAATTGTATATGCATGTATTCTTTCTTATAAAAAGAACATATTGCCATTGTAGTCTTTTTCAATAAGCCCCCTTATATACGTTTTTTCTTTGTTGTTTCTAAAAAATCGATCATCACTTCAGTTTACTTCTATTCAAATAAATTTATACATATTCATGTACAATTCACCACACGCTACAAGTATTTAAAATTCATAAATAGATACAATATAGTTGTTAAAAGTATATTCTAAAACTTACCGGATGTCCATAGAAAGCAAAGGGATGAAAGCCCATGGGGGCTTCTGGTGTACCCCATGCCATCGGCGGCCCTCTCGTCGCTGGTCCTTGCGCCATATCAGTATTGTTTACTGGTTCCTCTCCGTATATCCTCATTTTGTATTTCTTGTATATATTCTCTTTTATGTATAGTTTGATAAGTTTTCTTTAGTATTTTTTTAGTATTATCTGATTTATTCTCGCAATGTGTTTCTCTTTTTTCTCTCTCTTTCTCCTTCTAGCTTGTATTGCAATGTATGGTTATACTGTTGACTGCCATTTACAAGCAGTATATATACAGCTACATATCTGCAACGTAGTGATACGAACACTTACGTTTTGCAACGTTGCATGGTTATTGGCAAGAAACCTCCTCGTTCATAGCCAATCCTTTGCTTTTATCGATCAATGTAAGTGAATCGTTGCAAAACGTTGCATCTATAGCTTGTTGGGCTCATATCATATCAGTTTATTGTATTTACCGTAAGTGTGGGAAAGTAGGGCCATCGGTTACGTTGTGCAACGTTTTCTTCTCAAAGGCCTTTAAGGTTTAAATCAAATGAAACTGAAGGGACTAGGAGAATGAAGGAATTCGAAAGAAAGATAAAAAGTCTATGCACGTAGAACTGTGAACTTGCCGTTGAATCAAACTTCCATTGAACAGTTATGGAAAAAAACATTGACTAAAAGAATAACATACTTAAATAGAGCTTGATATACATGTATGTACATGTGCATGGTTATAATCAAGGGTTAAGATTTCCAAAATATGACCGTAAAATATGACCATAAAAGATAAACTGAAATAATAGTCTATGTCTTAAAAAAATATTGGTTAACCATACATTAGAACCTCGAGTTTACAGTTACATTCAGTTTACTCTTAAATATAGTTTGTATTGATGTATTAATGTCTATATTTTCTATATAGATTTCTACTATAAAATGAATTTAAAAAAAAATCAACCGTAAAATCAACTCTTTTCCGTTTTCCTAGATTGTCATTATTATTTCATATACAGTTACGGTCTCACTAAATACATAACTGAACAAGTAAATAGCGATGGATAGTGAAATATTGTCAATTGGGTATGCCGTGTTGAAATGATATTAACTAAGATTGTCATACATGTACAGAGAATATTTGCATTTATAAACCAATAACAATCTATGAATCAATATTAATAATAAAGCAATAGTTAGAATAAAGTGACTTGCTGTTTTCGTGAAACTTGTGCTACCTATTTCATCATTGCGATTGTAAAGGGCAAAGCGGTGCCTCAGTGAAGACGTTTTGCTACGTTACAGGTCTTGCATCAGTGCTTAATTATTGTATCTGCTATATATATAAGTCCATCTATCCCATGCAGTTATCAATTATTACATATTCTACAAAGAAATTCAAATAAAATAATTTGAAAGAGCAAATAAATAAAATAAAGGTAAAGAAAAAAAAAAAAACAAATTAAAAGAGAAAATCAATAATATAAACAAATTATAAACTAAACATTCTTAAAATGGCTGATATTGGAAACCAACATTATTCGTTGTTCGGACACGGGATCACATCGTCGCTTTTAGGCAGCAAATATATGGTGAGTAATCGAGATATATTTTGAATTTATTTGAAGTGAAGTTTTTTTTCAAGCAAAATCATATTAACTTCTTATATGGAATGCATTTTTTGTCATATGTTATGTTATGTTCTCGTATAATTTCATTATGTCGATTGAGTAAAATGTATAACTTATGTTCGATCTTAAGCTCAGTCACGTGACAACACAATTATGTACAGTTATGTAAAGTTATCAATACATGCAGTTCATTCTATAAAATCCCGATGGTTTCTTGTAATGCATTATGTAACAAGTCATGCAATTTTGGTTTCATTTTTCTCAAATAGGAAAAGATGTTTACTACGGCAAAGTGCGACGGAAAGCAAGAGCAAGATTCTACCCCAGTCACCGACGCTCCCAGTTTAGTCCCCGATGCAACAAAAACAGACAAGCCCCATTT